>CAJQUN010001375.1:0-73102 GCA_907163345.1 Haberlea rhodopensis
CGTGCCTTCACCACCAGGCAAACAATTGCTAAACACAGATGACAAAAAGAAACTACAAATCTATGTGTATTTCATGGAAATATACTGACAACAATAAGAACAAAAATACTCTGACAATAACATTTTCTTTAAATATTGCAATCGATAGTGTTGACGACAATTTAAAGTTTGATTCACACGGTAACACACCGGGTGGTACGGACAATTGTCTATGAGTCTTCTATCCCTCAAACCACCAATCCTCTCCAGTGTAGCAAAAAATATAATAATCAGTAACCATTCAACTTCAATTTTGTAAATTCAGAACTTAAAGTTTGTAAAATATTGACATGTCACAAATGCAAATCGGAGACAATGGATGTCAACACGTGCCCAAGCAATTTGGCCATTACTTGACTCCACAAGACTAACTTTTCTCAACTTTTCAAAGATGCAGCAATCCAATCCAATAATGTGGAGAACTGATAAAACTAGCGAACTGTAGACCACCATATGAGTGATTCATATGAACAAAGACAAGAGAAAAAGCCAAAACCAACCCTTTTTGACATGACACATTGAGTATAAAATCAAATATTAAACGTCAAATCAAATACAAGTTTTTCATCAATCGAGATTGTACTCTTAAGTTGCATATTCTAAGAAGGAGATGGGGTTGAACCCTTGTCTGTTGAGTCATGAATGATGCCACCACTATTGTTATAATACCTGCAAAGAACCTTGCATTTTATCACATTGTCATACACATAGAATCCTGGAGTCACCATTATTCGGACCATTGTAGGTATTAGCCTCTTAACCTTGTCTACATTCATGTCCTCCATGTAAATTGTATCGAAATTGACCCCTTTATCGACCCTGAAAATGGGTAGACCAGGGTGCACCGAGTTAGCCAAAAGGTGTACCAGCCATATGGCTTTAGAAGATCCAAAAAATGCTTGCAAAAGCGGTTCGGGCCATGCCCGGTTCCAACCCAGCATAGCCACAATCTCACTCATTTTCCTGTCACAGAACTTGCTGAAATCTTCACTAAAATGCCTGGTTCCTTTGTTCAACACCTCCTCCCATGTCAACCTTGCAACCGAGCAAACATGGCGAAATTCGCTTCACAACGATCAATCGGATTCAGAATTTGATTCGAAGCACTCTTTTGAAACCCGACGGATTCGAAATCTTCAAAAAACGCCATGTTTAGCAAAGCCTCCATGTACAAAAGCAAGGCTCTTGGATTTCTTGAAAATGAAATCTTTATATCATAAGGTTGGAGAAGCAATGAAATCTTATCAAACACTTTTACCCCATTTGCCTTATCTGATGAGACAAAGCCCGGCTCAGAATCCGAACCGATGATCTTGCCTCAGAGACTAAAACCAAGAAATGTTGAATAACCTTTTCTTGATCGCCAACCTTTAATACACTGATATTTCACACTGGAAGGAGACTTCTGATGCTTTTGATATGAGAATTATTACCATTGCTACAAACTTCAAGCCCAGATTTCAAGCTATGGCAGTAAATTTCCAACTTATTAAGTTTCTTCTCAAGCTCAGCCATTGAAGACTTCAACTTTGAAGATTCAAGAACGGCCTCATCCCTGTTCCTAGTGGCCTGAATCAGCTTATTCGAAAGTTCAGCCACCGCATTCCTTCAATTGTTCCTCTCTTGACAAGGCGGAGCCGCCCACCCCCGCTGCCATCCGACAGCCGTGGGCTTTTCTTCCCTAGAGAACCCAAAACAGACTTTAAAATCGCATTTGGACTAACCAAAGAATGCTTAAAAACTCCATTATTTTCCAAATTAGCAACTGAAAAGATTTTCTCCCTATTGCTAGGCCTGCATTTGTTGCACAAAACCCCTGTCGAATCATCATCTTCTTGCCTCTTTCTCGAAGACCCTTTGACTCTATTTTTCTCAGAATGCAACGGCGTCGCCTGGTGCTTATAATCACTATTTCTTTTCTCCAAATGTTCACTTGGTGTGGTAGCTCTGAAACTGCTTATTCCTTCCTGAAATTCCTCGTCTTCATTACCCTCTTCAATCTTCGTAACCCCAAATCAAAACGAAAACAAAAGTAGTCATGAACCAAAAAACAATCGAAACGTAGAAATTTTACACAATCTCATCCTGTAAAAACACAAAACTAGATGTGGGTTTTCTCTGTAAACAGCTTTCCCTCATTTATTCAAGAAAATTAAAACACCGCCACATAAATATGTCGATGTATAGATGGTATACTTACAGGGGTGAAGTGAAGTGGGTTGTGAGGAGATACGGAAGTTTTAGCGGCAGAAGCAGCGGCCATGGATTTCATTATCCAAAACTTTCAGAAATTAAACTTTACTGCGAAGCATTAACTACAAACAGCAAGTTTGGATTTTTGAAAAAAATACTTGATTTTGCATGGCTCTCTCATTCTCGGTCACTGTATAAAAAGTTTAGTTCAAGGTTTGTGCTTTTCCTCGGATGATAAACTCTATACTTTTGGGGGTAGACTAGAGTGAAGTCATACGCTAACGATTATTTCATGTTCATCCACCCAAATGCAATTGCAGAACAATTACTAAATGCAGCGGGTCACAGACTCACAGGCTCTACTCTTAAGTCTTAACGCGCTTTTCGAAGGGAAGATAATTTTTTTATTTGATTTATTTTATTTTTGAGTAAATTAGAAAACATATTTGATTAATAATACTTTTGCGTACCAATTAAGTTAGATAAGTATTTGAGTGATTAAAATTAGGAAGAAATAATAAATAATATAATATAATAAATTATATGATATTTGATATAATTTTAAAATAATAGATTAATTTTATTATTTATTATAATGATTAAAATATGTCTACTAACTAGTTCAGATAATTTCAATAAGAAGTTAAAATTTCGCAATAGGAAAAAAAGATAAGAAATAATATATACGTTATTTTGCTATAAAATTAAAATAAAATTTGATAAATTTGATGAATGAACCGTAAACCGTCCTATCTTTATTGAAATATGCTTGTCTTTCTGATTGATTTGAGTGTTACATATAATTTAAATATAATAAAGTTGTATTTGTTGAATAAAGAGATTTGATTTGATATTTGATTTAAAACATGGATTTGAAATGATACTTAGGTACATTCCAAATTCATCACAATTATCATTATATTTATATAAATTAGTAATATATTGATTTAAAACACATCAAATATAACTTCATATAAATAAACAACTAAATGAATTTTGAAATCAAGGATTTGAAATACGTATCATTAAATCCCTCGATCCAAATGTACAATTGGGTCCATCAACATTAAACCAAATTATTCTAATTCGTACAATCACATTAATATTTCCAACGAAGTTATTTGCACAACTGAGAAAAAAATCATTTATTTTAGAAAAGTGTAGTAAAGTTTTAAATGAGAAGGAGAATAAACTTCCAATTATATCTAACTTTAATTCAAAAACATATGATTCATAGATCTTCCTCGTGTATTTACCGTACAGTATAGGCAACACAAATTGGACATTAGACGCCCATCTCGGGTTATTTCTCTGCAATCTCATGTGACACTATCTATGAGATAGATCAGTGATTCAAATTTATCAATATATTCGTTCTCATATAAAAAAATAAAATATTGATAAATACGAGACTTTGATCCAATATTTAACATACGATAGACAATAATAATTTCACTCTCGTTACTAGGGGTGGGAATCGGGTTCGGGTACCCGAACCTTGATTTTTTTTTTTTTTAGTTTTTTAAAAGAAATGCTACACATAAATAACCTTAAAAAAATATTTTTTTTTATTTTTAAAAGAGAAATCGGGTTCGGGTACCCAAACCCGAACAATTTTTCTCCCAAACCCCTACCCGAATCCCGTCCCGAACCTGCCACTACCCGATCGGGGAATACCCGATTATCCCGAAAAACCCAATTATCCCGACCCGATCGGGTATTCCCGATCGGGTCGGGTCCCGAACCCATTTCCCACCCCTACTCGTTACACAAACAAAAATTAAATCATTCTTGTTTATTGTTGGTAGTCAGAAAAGAATTAAATATGGTAGTTGAGACATTAATATTCACCAATTAATATAGCAGCAGCAACATCTCATTTATTACTACGAGAAAAGGCCAAACCTCCAACTTTCGAATATCTAAGCCAAAATGAAAAAGAAATAAAACAGAGTGGCGTTCATCGGGTTATGCTTCTATTTTCTGAAAATACAAATGAATATATCCGTATTATTATTATTATTATTATTTTATTATGTTCCTATACTACGAGAAAGAGGAGGGATGTCTCGAACTCGAGACCTTCTTAGATTGAAATCTGCCATTTTATATAATTAGAGTTCCAAATGAACATTCTTTCCTTCAATTCATGAAGGAATAATTGCATTGAAGTTTTGAAATAGATAAGTGTACATAAATTTAAAGGCGAGCTACTGCTGTTGCTGCTACAGAGTGCTATTAAAATACTGTTAAATTGATGTATATATACATTTTGACCAATAATAAATTTAGCATAATACAAGATGCACTTAGCCAAATCATGGGTACACTTTTGGAGTTGGCTCACAAACTTATCGACCTTACTTGTTAACTCATGAGTCTGTTATCAGGGCGGATGCACGTGAAGGTAAGTGTCATTTATTAATAATTTTTTGTATTACATCTAAAATTGTATTTTTCCCTTTAAAATTGCATTTTGTCCCCTTAAAATATAATTGTCCCCTATAACATTTTTCCGAGTTCTAATATGTTTTGCTCTTCCCCAGCTTAAATTCTAAACCGCTCGTGCATGCTCTCTATCGTACCGTAGCTCGTCGCTTTGGCCGAGCAATAACTTTGCATAAAAAAATTAGGTATGGCAACGCGGCTAGTTCGACCAAAGACGGGACCCACCACGCTAACAAAAAAAGCCAGAACCTCCCCTCCCAGCATCGTCCCTCCCTGCAAAACAAATTAGCTAGAAATCAATTTTGAAGCTTAAAAATTGAGTTTTGTGATTGTATTTCATGTTTTTCTCTAGTTAATATTTATAACAATCATTGTAAAAATATCTTTAAGCCACTAAATCTTTATTAATTTGTTCTCGATCCCTTCAACATGTCTAATTTTTTTAATATGAACACATGAGTTTTGATATAAAATTAAGTAATGATACTTTATTATTAGATAAAAAAAGTGAAATTTATATTCAATATTAAATTTTTTAAAAAAAATTATTATATATATAGTTGGACGAGTCCAGGGCATGTTTGTCTAAACCCTGAACTCGTCATGCCCGTTTCAAAATACGGTTGAAGTGGGTTCAGACCCTCAATATGGATCCGGGTCTAGAAATACTAGTTTCTTAACTAAAAATTTTAAGATTTGTTATTGCGACTGAATTTCTAATTGTGAATGTGAACATCATAGTTAAACCTCGATAAATAAATGTGCGATAAAATAATAACTCATTTATATAATAATTTCTTTCGATATCGACTTGAGCCAATAAAGTAAAATAATAACCTCGCTAATTGCATTAAGTAATAAAAATAATTAAATCCTCAAGGACCCAATAAAAATATAAATTAGTATTATAAACTTCTATAAATAATATATATTATTCAAACAAGAAGTCATTTTATTTGAAAAAATACATATATAGTTGATTGTTTTCTGTTTCCACTTGAACCAAAATGAATATTATTCTTAACTTTTTGTAGTGCAGACACAACTTCTTGTATATTTTGTTCATTTTGTAGCAAGTAGTTGTTTAAGGTGGCCATTGCTTGAAATACCTCTTTTGACGATACATTTATGACAACGCGACTATCATCTGGCTCTCGATCATTTTCATCATCATTGTTCATTACTGACTGGATAATATCTTCGTCTGTAGTCGATTCCATACCTACATCATTATCGCTAGGATAGTTCAAAAGATGTTCGATGTTCATCACATTTATATAGCGTAAATTAGAAACGACATCACTTAATCCTTTTCATCTAATTGACCAACTTCTGGTTCAGGAACATTATCTTCTTCTGACCGAATCTTGCAATGCCGAAAAACAATTTGTAATTGTTGTTGCATTAATATCAAATTTCCTAGCCATGCTAGCAAAATCAATAGCATTCAAAATAATAACTTTTTCACGTTTGGTGCTTCAACCTCAAGGCCCTGCAAGATGCTAGAATAACAACGACGACGATAATGAGCTTTCAATGCTCGAATAATCACATCATCACATGGTTGAATCTTAGACGTTGTGTTAGGAGGCAAGAAAAATAACTCTACATTTCTTAAGCCTTCCACTACCTTTGCGTTATTCTAGCTGCTTGGTAAGAAGTGAATGATCAGCTTCTAATCGATAAAATAGTCTAGTTTCATCCATATTGTAAGTATCCTTCAACTGAAATTGGTATAGTTTTGAACGTATTCCAGGTAAAGCATTTTCAATGTTCTCTATGATAGCTGAACCACTTTCACTGAATCGTCGGTAAGACTTGATTACATATCTTATCTTGAACGTTCTAACCATCAACTAGAAAAGCTGAATTGTGGATTAGTTTCACCATACATTTTTTGCAAAAACTCTTTTGCTTTTTTCTGGATAATTTCTCCGGACATATTCATTTCTCTTGCCTTTGAAGAAACCACTCATACAAAGCTTTCTCTAACTTAGGTTACTTGGCCGATTTATGCCTTTTAACATCACTATTTCTCATCTCATTGTACAAATATTCAGATGATCTTTTAAGAGTGTTTGATATTGGCGATTGACTGATAGACAAATCAAATATTTGTTGCACCCATGCTTGCATATCTCTTTGGCTAATAGTTGGATGCTACTTCTTACGCTCACAAATTGCACTCCTCATTATGTCGGTTAAAATTGATTTATTTACTCATTTCAAATGATGACAAGCCATTGGATGAGAAAAGAATGTGTATTGTACTTGAATATATCTTATACATTTTATAGCTATAGACTAAATGAATTTAGTTTTCAATGCATTAAGTTTCACCAAAAAATTAAACTTCTCTATATTCAAGTAATATTTTAATTGATTTTACCACATACAATGCATGAATATTACAATGAAAAATTATTTATAAAATAATAAATATTGATTTACCGATAAATGCATAATTTATTCATTTATCGATAAATAAATAATCTTGCTAAAATGAATATTATTTTTCGATTTCAAGGATATGCATTTATCGAGGTTTTATGTAGATGATATATTACAATTTTGTACTTTGTTAAATATTTGTGTTCAACACTTCAATAATCTGCTCCCTACAATCTATTTGGACCAAGAGCTGGTCTGTAAGCCCAATTAATGGTTATGAGCCCAATTAATGGTAGCAGGCTGCCATTGCTACTGGCCCAATAAAAGACCAGGGAGGCGGTTTAGAACATTCCGTACAGTTCTTCCCATTCAGGATGTACATGGACATGACAGATGACACACTTTAATCAATAGCCATTTCATTCGCGTCGTAACTTTTCAACCTCCATATTCTGAGAGATCCGAAATTTAGCTAGATTTAAGGTTTGTACTTTCCTTAACTTTTCCTCGATCGTTTTTTCTTTGTTTTCGATTTTGTGCGCTTTCTGCGATCTATGGAACGAATTAATGCTTATTTTTTTGGCTGTAGGGTTGATATTTTATCTCAGCATTTTTTTGATTGCGAATTGGGTCAATATCTGAGAGTGAGTTGTTTATTTATGTATTTATGTTACCCTAATGGCGCTGCTTCTTACTTAATTAGTCTTTAGTTTGCAATACGGGTAAACTAATAATATTTTCAACGCGTAGGGTATACTTGGATTTTAACTCGTTGATTCTTGAGTTGATAGTTCGTGTGAATTTTGAACTATTTCTCAAGTGCTACTGGAGTTGGGTTGTTTAATTTAAGGTTTTAACGAATGCTTTGCATCTGGGATTACGTATTGTTCTTTTCTACAAAGAATCAAGGATGCTTAATTTGCTCTTTTATAATCCCTGAGTTTCTTGAGTTCAAACCATATTTCAAATGAGTTGACCTCGTAGGAAGGTTCTGAACCTCTCTGTTTTTTCATCACTTCCCTGCATTAGTTTCAGGGATGAATGTTTTCTAGGACTGAGCAAGGTTGGAATTTGTCAGATTATTTAGGATTCTGAAAAGTCAAATAGAGTGAAATTGTTTGCATGGAGCAATAAACATTCGCAGTTACTCGAAGAATCCGAGTTATTACTTTGGTCGTGAGTTGTGACTTGTGTTGCTATAGATGTATGGACGATGACCCATGCCATTCCTATGCATGTTGTGTCAGGATTGTAGTTCTTGTTTGGTTGAACTAGAGGTTTTGTTCTTATCCATTTTGTAGTTTGTTGAACATCAAGTGTGATTGTTTTTCGTCATAAGAACGTCTATGGCTTTTTGTTACAAACTAAGTTTGTTGTGCCTTTTTCTTTAAGTAAAAAATGACCATCTTTTGGTGAATTTTCTTTAATGGGTGCCTTGTGTTAACTTCATGCTTTTTCTTGTCATTTTACTTCGTTAATGTTTTTGTTTGCATGAATTTTCCAGGGAATTTAAAAATTCAAAATGCAGGGAGGCAGAGGCCCATTCTTTGGTTTTGGTGATCCCTTTGGTAGTTTCACTGGTTTTGACGGCGTTGGAGGTCAAAGGAGTCTGATGTCTAGCTTCTTTGGGGGAAGGGATCCATTTGACGACCCCTTTTTCACACATCCCTCTGGAAGCATATTTGGGTCTAATGGAAGCCCATTCGTGAATGTTCCTGTTGGAGGTCCATTCCTGAATGTTCCTGTTGGAGGTCCATTCATGAATGTTCCTGATGGTGGGTCTAATGGAAGCCCATTCGTGAATGTTCCTGTCGGAGGTCCATTCCTGAATGTTCCTGTCGGAGGTCCATTCCTGAATGTTCCTGTTGGAGGTCCATTCATGAATGTTCCTGATGGAGGTCCATTCATGAATATTCCTAGTGGTGGCCCCTTTATGAATGCAAATACTTCTGCGTTTCTTGATAATCAGCCTTCCATGGCCAACAAATCCAAGGGACCAGTGATTGAAGAGCTGACTTCTGATGGTGAGAAAGATGAAAATGAAAGCGAGGAGAAAAACTGAATCCTAGAAAGCATGGTAGATGGAGCAAAGAGCCTGTCGTGGATGACCCGGATGATGAAGCTGCTGGTATGCTGTTTTTTGTGCTTCATTGATGCCAATCAATGTTGTTGCTCATTATGGTTCATGAGTCTGAACTCACTTACTGTTGATTACTTTTATTTGTTCTTGCAGAGAAAAAGAGCAAGCAGATACCTCACAGAAACAATATAAGCCTTTTGAACCATGAAAGACCACGACCCCAGACACAAAGTTTCACTTTCCAGAGCTCCACTGTTACTTATGGTGGTACTGATGGTGCATGCTACAGTTCTTCTGGTATGAGGAGGACAGGGAGTGATGGAGTAAGTATAGCTACTAGCCTTGCTAATTCATTCCTAACTTGTTGAGGTATTGGCCTGATTTTTATTTATCTAGTTGACTTTGGAGGAGTTTAAAGAAGCTAATTCCCCAACTGGTCAAGCAACTCATAGGGTCTCTAAGGGCATTCATGAGAAGGTACCATTTCTACACCCTCTGCAGCCAGTGCACTTCTAGGAATTCAATTGATTTTGGGATCTGAACTGTCTTATGAAATTTGCATTGTGCCTTAGGGTCATTCTGTCACTCGAAAATTGAAGTCTGATGGTTATGTGGACAAAATGCAGACTCTGCACAATCTTAATGAAGGTAGCTTAATACTTTTTTGGTTGGATGTGTTACCATTACAGGCTCCTGTTACCATTGATCTATTGTTTTCCTCAGATGAACTTGTTGGTTTTGAAGAAGCATGGTCTGGAGAAGCTAGAAAGCATCTTCCCAGGTGGAGCGAACAACTTGCTTCACAAGATGTTATGGGTAAGCTCATATTAAATTTGTGCTTAGACATTTTTTAGCTTATTTTGCAATGCGTTCTTCCAATTAAGTGAAATAGCTATGATATGAGGAATATACAAGGTGCGATGTGATATATTCTTTGTATTTAATTTACCATGACAAGGTTGAGGTATGAGTTTTTCATTGCTTGCGTGTAATGTGAGGTGGTATTTTTCTTCTTTTATATGTAAAGCACTTCTAGTCTGTACGTATTATCAATCAAGTCTTTATCACACTTACCCTTTATCCCACTAAGTGAGATCGGCTATATAGATCATCACAATCCATACATGAGAAATTTACCCAATGTTTTACATTGCTGCTATCCAACGCAATCCTCCTCATTTACCCGGGCTTGGGTTTGGGCTATGATGGAGTCAACTTCTAGTCTTAACGCGAAATCAAATTTTTTAGTTGGTATACTGCACTGGTTGAATTGAAATTGTTCCAGTTTGCTGCTTGTCTTTGTAGCGGTAGTTGCCAAGTAATTCACTCAAATTGCACTTCTGTTCTTGATTTGCACTTGCAGTTATAATATATGGTAATTTATGATTATTTGTTTCAAATAGTTATCGTCCAATCTAGTGATCATGATTAGGTAACTACAATCTACTGTCCCTCATGATCTTTTATTGCCCTACAGAACAGTTACGAGATGGCAGAAATGTGACTGTATACAGTAACGCATTGGTAAATACGCTTATGATACCACAGATATAATCAAACGCATCTTACTTTGGGGTTTGCTTCATTTTCTCATACCTTTTTATACGGTGGTCAGAAGGCTTTCGATGTTATCATGATTTTGTACTAGTATTTTCATATCTTTAACGTGTCTTCCAGCTTATGCTCTTTAAACGTTAACGGCATAGTTGGAATGCTGTCATTTCGGTACTTATAGCTTGTTCTCTTTTATTGAAACTTTAGCATCCAGAAGCTATCAACGCCCTCAGAAGTACGGAGGTTGGGCTCTTCCTTCAACAGAAAGATCAAGTAATATCCGAAGCTCTAAACCAGATACTGGAGGTGGAGCAGGTCTGCCTTCACAAATAAAAACAGATGTTAATGACGAAACTGGCTCATCGCGTCTCGGATCAAATGGAGCTAATAGGCGTTAGGACTTTCTAGAATTCCCTATAAGACCATAAAGGAAACCCCTCAAGCTCCAGTTCCCCTCTCTTGACACTATTGCTACCACGTGTCCTCTTCATTTCTTGTTGAATTCTGTTGGTTTTCTTCAGTTTTTATCGGTATACTGTTACTTCTGGCTTTCGGTGTGCATTGTGCAGCAACTATAATGGGTTCTATGTTGGATCTATGTACTATCGTTCGGGATAATTAGGCCTTAATTATCTCTTACAAAAAACAATGAAACATATATTCGATGCCACTTCTGTATAGATTTAAGTCTTGCATTTTGATTTGCATACTCTGCTCAATTGATGCCTTGCACACAATAGCCTTCATTTCTCATCTCTAATCGCCATACTAGAGATATGAACTTATTTTGTACTTTTGAGCCTGTTAAATTTTTTTGTCAAAAACTTATGATAATTATTTCATACCAACAGATTCTTATATAAATTTAATCAATTAATTTTTTTTTTTTTTTTGCAAAAACATTCGACACACGGCTTGGAGTCGTAGAAATAAATTTTTTAGAATACAGTTAAATCCCCACCCAAAAGCGGGTAGTTCGATCCTAGATCAAGGGTATTACACCAACCCATTTAAAAATATGCACATTTTTTTTAAAAAATTGATTTTAGGTAGTCACCTTTTCAATTTTGTTTACCACTCATCTTTCCTTCACTCCTTTTCAAATTTTTATGAAAAGCGAAAAAACTTGAACATTTTCAAGGATTTTCTCCCTCCGCTGCCATGCCGATAAACCACTTATATGTATCCAAGCAAAAGCAATTTCAAGGTAAGAAAACATATGGATGTGAGGGGACAACTAATGGGGGGGACCGATGTTGTGAAAAGGGATCGATGTTGTGGGGGTGATAGATCGACAAAGAAGTGCGACCGAAGGAGAAAAGGCGAAGAAGAAGAAACACGACTGATGCAATCGAGGAGATTTGTTTCAGGAGGGAAAACTGTATGGCGAAAAAAGTTGAAAATATATGGTTTTGGTTAACTATAGTTAACCTAAAATCATTTTAAAATAAATAAATAAACCAACACATAGTCTATTTATTTTTTTGAATACCCAAAAGCAGAGGTAAAAATTACATCGCTGCTGCGGATTTTCAGTTGACATTCTTGTCGTTGCAACTAGGGTAGCTAGCAATCCTATTAATTAGCAAAATGGCCGCAATCAGAGCCACAGTCACTACGATGTTTGCTCGAACAAAATTCCACCCGACGCCTCATTCTCAAATCTCCTTTCATGTGTTCGGCCCGTCCACTGGTTTCAGTTTGGCCCACTTCGTATTCCCAACGGCTTCTGCGCCGTGAGGTGCGCCGCCACAAAGTCCGGAGGAGAGGATAAGAAGTCTCCTGCTCGGTTGGCTGAGGTGCAGCGGCTTCTGTACCAAGCTGAGGAAAGGTATAAAGCTGCTGGAGGCGGTGTAGAGCCAATCCCCAAGATCACTATTGGTACCATTATATATATTGTTCTTTATTTTAGGGATTAATTATTAATTTTTAACGTAAATTGCTATCTAAAGAAAAAATTTAGTTTTTTTCTTTACCTTTGAGTTGCGGTTTATGGATGTGATTTTCATTTATTCGGCACTGAGTGGCTGAATATGAACGCGTGTTATGGCGGCTAACTGTTGTGCTTGAAGTTGGCTTTTATGCTCGGTCATTTCACTCAACAAATTTAAAATGACTGGCTTGGATTGTGGTTATTAGAATTGAATTGCATGGGAGTTTTAATACTTCTTCATAATCAAGCCGATCACGTTTATTCAAAACATGTGCATTGCTTGACCCTTCCATATCTACGAATGTCCTAAATTGATAGAAATGCATTGTCTTCATGCCAGCCAATGTTCATGTTTCATCGAGGTTTATTATAAATTTGCATAAGAGCAGCATATGATTGTTCTAGCAACTTATATGAAGCACCAGAATTTCAATAATAGAGGAGAAAAAACATGTTGGAGAAAAATGCCAAATGTTATACAAGCTCTAGGCGCAAGGAATGAGACAAAGCTCACAATTTTTTGAATTGAAATGCCTAGAAGAATTATATGCTACAATCTAAATATCTGAAATGTGTATTTTACTAACTCTTAAAAGACAATAAAACAAACAGTCATTAGTCTATAAACGATAATGATAATATTGTCTTGCATCTCATCTGGGATGTACTATCCCTCCATCTTAAGCACACGTATTAAGTGTTTGAGGTTGGTTTTTCAATGTTAAGGCACACGTCTCATGTCAGGGCGTGGGCGTGTGCCTTAACTTGTATTGAGGCACATGTCGGTCTTGCTGAGCCTTGAGCCTAGCCACACACCAAGTGAGCTTTAATAACTATGTTCTAAAATGAATTACTACAGTCTTGCATTTCATTTTGGATACACTATCCCTACATTTAAAGCGCTTGAGCTTTAAAAGCACACAAAGACGGGGTTTTAATGTTGAGACGCGTGTTTGATCAATGAGCTGTGCCTTAGCTTGGTTGAGGAGCAAGGGCTTGGTCTCGCTGAGCCTGGTGCCTGGCTGATGCGGCTGAGTGAAACTACTGTACAAGTTGTGGTAATCTATGCTTGGATTACTTGCAGGTACCCAAATTTGTGAATAATGAAATGCTTGGAGGCTATGTACAAAAAAAAATATTTCCACTACAAAATTATAACACTGTAGAGATTTTTTGCAAAAATTCGCTGTCAAAGCAATTGCTATCTGTGGCTAAATGAAAAGTTAAGATTTGAATTATCAAATAGCAGTCTAGAAAACAAAAATATGTTCTATGTCATCAGTTAAATTCCTGTTGATGGTAGAAATAGTGAAAGCAGTGGTGATCTTGACAACAGATTCTGGTGTTTAATCCTGCAGTTCTTTTACTTTACACTTTTGTCTTGGTTCTGGTAACTGAAAAATTCTCCGAAAAATAAACCTATTTGCTGGCATCTGCAATTTTACTCTTCCCATTTAGGGCACTCTAAATATGGCTGGACAGAATGGAGACTGGAATTCTGTTTAGGTTTCCATTATGCCGTTCATATGGCTTCTTATATTTAGATTGGATATGTGTGCTTTAATCTTGGAAATTGTTGAACCAACTAATTCCACTGTTTTGGTTGGATTGCCCTGTCCCCAATCTTACTTATATTTTAGTTCACTAAGAGAAGATTTTAGGGGTTGTGAAATAGGCGTGTTTTAAAATAATAGATGAATTGCGTCTTTGTTGCCGTTCTTTTGTTACTGTTAAAGTATAAATATTATCGTTGGGCCACCTCTAATAGCTTGAGCTTTAGACCTAGCGGTCATATGTTCAAAATCCTTACTTCGCAAAATCTCATATATTTCATTAAGTTGGTGTTGAGTGGCTTTGGCATGCCCGAAACATTTATACATGCCTTGAATATTGATTCCAAATGTATATTTCCTGGTCTCTTACTTACATATAAGATGGCATGCTAAATCATAGATATTTTTATTGGGCTACCTTCCGGGAGCTCTTGATTTTGGAAAAAGTTGTATCTAATAGCTAAACTAATATTTTCCTTCTAACAACACGAGTTTTTTAATATTGGTATCTGATTTGCAAACGTGTTGACCATTGAGAATTTAGTATCTGTATTATCTTAGAAAATGAGCAGACATGGATTACTCAATTTGTCTTGCTAATTCAGATCACGCTACCATAAGCTACGCAAGGAGTGGTGGTCCTGGTGGTCAAAACGTCAACAAAGATATGTGATGCCTTTTGTTTCTTCCATGTTGAATCAGCCAACGTTTTTTGCATCAAGTAACTAATTTCTTTCCCCCTTTTGCACTTTCAGTGAACACCAAGGTTGATATGCGTTTTAGTGTTAAAAATGCAGATTGGTTAAGTGAAAGGGTGAGGGAGAGGATAATGCAAATGGTGAGTTTTGTTGTTTTCTTTATGTTTAGCTTGCTTATTATTAGCAGAGGTTATTGCTTTATTTCTTGGGATTTTGGCACTGACTGTGTCATCCTGCATTATGATTTGCTCCCAATTTTTGCAGTAGCATGAACTTTATGGTTGCTTGTGTTTTGCCTATGTTCAGTTATTGTCTCCATGCAAATTGAAAGCCTTCTGGTCATTCCTTACAACTTAGCCTTTACCCAGTGTTATACAATCTCACCGACGCTGCTTTGCATTCTCAGTTTTCTTTTCTTTCCTCTTCCTGGTACAGTATACTTTTTTCATTCATAATAGAATATTTTTGTGCATTAGACACCATCTTAACACGTCTAAACCTTTTCAGAAGCTCCAAGAAATCTCTGGTATGGATCTCTGATACCTTCATATCTAATCCTTAACAATAAAGAAACTGCTATTTTTATGAGCTCACTTTATCATTATTAGATTATAATATAATACATATTTGTTTTAGATATGCATTATTTTGAGTATTTCATGATGTAACTATATGCGAGACATCCTGGGACCATCTCGATCTTTGCCAACTACTGGTTTGAAACTTGTATTCAACTCTGAATTATAATTTTACAGTTGGATTATCCTTTATCTGGACTCTGGAGTAAATGGTCTCTATATATTATTGCTTATTACAATCTTTTAAAGTCAAATATCTTGCTATCCTTGAATTTCGTATTATTTGCAGGAGAAGAACCGAATCAATAAAGATGGGGAGATTGTGATTTCCTCAACCAAGACTAGAACTCAAAAGTTATAATTTACCCACTTCTGGATTTTTGTACTTTTTTTAAATTTGTTTCTGAAGTAATTGTTTGATACTTTATTTGTGTTTCTAGAAGCAACACTGAAGATGCTTTGGCAAAATTACAGGTATTCACTTACCAAAAAAAGAAATTACAGGTACATGTCGTAAGTTAATGATATTACTTAATTTTTCTATGGCTAGAAAATTCAGGATTTAACATCTCATGAAAAGTATGGAAAGCATCTAGTTTTGAACAATGCTTTTGTGCACAAATTGTATGTACACATGTTGATAATTTCTGAACGACTGAAGCAGGAAATCATTGATGCTGCTTCGTGTCCCACCACCACCTACAGAAGAGACGGTTAAAAATATTGCCAAGTTGTAAGAATTTATTCTATTAAAATACCATTTTCGTTGGTCTTTGGTCCCTCAGATCAACATACATATTATATTTATCATCCAGTAAGTGGTCTCTTGATGTGGGAAGGAGTGGCCAGTAAATCACTAGTCTGGGAGCGAATCTAGTTGGGGCAAATAGGAGCAGTCTATCTCATAAAAATGAAAAAAAAAAAAAAATTTCATCAGATACAAGTCTTGCACTACCTAAATGCATCAGAATCTTACCCCGACAACCAAGTAAGGTATTAGGTCCTCGATTGAATAGTCTTATGTCCATCTTTCATTTCTTGTCAATTTTTAATTGCCGAGACCTTGCATATCGTTTTCATGCAATCATTCTACTAGTAATCTGAATTCGAGCGAAATAGTGATTGAACTATGTCACTGAAAGGTCTGCAACTGCGGAGCAAAACGACTGGACAAGAAGAAAGAACAGTCTCAAAAGAAAGCAATTAGAAAAAGTCGAGATAGCTGGGACTGAGCAGATGAAGCATAAATCATCAGTTGTTGATACATTTAATTGCCCAAGGTTCAGTCACAGTTTAGTTCCCTGTAGTTTTGCTACTGTTTCATACGCCAAATTACCTCCAGATACATGACAGCGGGTTGAAATCTGATGTAAAGCATGACTGTCGATTCTTAGATAAAGATAGAACTAGAAATGATGTCGAAGTAATGAGGCATGCAGCAGATGCGAAGCTGTTACACCTGATGAGTGTGTGCAAGGGTATTGTTCAAGAATGGAAGTAAATTTACTTGGCTTATAAGAAAATTGATGAAGGTTGAATAATAAAGCTATACCATCCACTTATGTTGCTTTTTAATTGAATTTTGAAGGTAGTAACAGTGTTTCCTTGTTTGAATTTTTATTTTCTTTTTTCGTCGTGTTCGTTCATATGATTATATGTAACTTATATTGCAAGAGAATAGAGAAAAAAACCCAATTCAAATCATATGCAGATGTTATGTCACATTTGGATATCTAAGAAGTGTTAGAGAAATTGTTGTCCTATGTTGAGAACTTAAAATCTATATTTACTCCTTATGAATGATTCTGGTTACTTCTCTCATAACAAATTGGTTATTAGTGGGAACCCATGAATTCTTAACATGGTATTACAACAGGTTTTTATGTGATTGATTATTGCACCCACATGTTCACTATCCTCATATGTTATCAGTCTACATGTTTGACTTATATAATGCCACATGTGAGTGGACGTGTTGAGAGGTTGTGTCACATTTGGAATTTAAAAGCTATATTATAAATGATTCACTTCACTCATAACCAATTGATTATGAGTTGGAACCCCATTAATTCTTAATAAGAATCAATGGAGCTTATATCAAATTCGTTTTGTTATGAATTGGAACCCTATGAATTCTTAATAAGAATCAATGAAGCTTATATGAAATTCGCTTTCTCCGCTAATATTCTGCAATTTAGGTAGATATAAATGAAAATGAACATGTATAGTTTGGTTGATGATTTAATACTTATTTGTAGAAGTAATTGTTAAGTAGGGGAAAGAGATATATAATAGATCAAACATAATGAGAATTATGAGATGCTCATATTAATTTCATACGGAAGTAAACATTTTAAGTGTTAATTGTGATATTTAAATCTTAAACAAAGTTGCCGAACATAAATTAGGTTCACGTAGTCGATAGCAACTAATTTGGAATTAAGGTTCATTCCTCAAATCTATCTATATGCAATAATATACAGAGAACAAAAGGAACAAAAGAATGTTACATCCAAGTCCAACACTGATAACCATTCATCTCCTGAATACAAACTCCTCCCCAGACTTCCGATCAACATGTTTAATCCAACGGCTCTCTCCTTTCCGACTAGACGACCCTCCACCCCTTGCCCCCACGTGGGCCATATCCATTCCTTGTCCCACGGGCAGAAACACCGACCGAACGATCCTCGACTCCCGCTCGAGCACGCCACGCCACCTGAAATCTGATGCAACTCTAGAGCTAACATTCTTGCATATCAAAACAGCCCCTCTGTGCCCTAACTTTGCCACCTTCAATATTCTTGCAAAATGATTGAGCCTACAATCCACTACCAAGAAATCAATTCCTTGCAAACCTTCCATGGATTCTTCTGGCTCCCCTACTATTATTTCTGCTGAAGACCAGATTTGGTCATGGATTCGACGTATTCGGACTTGGAATCCTCATCGGGAACTATACAAATATGCCTTCCTTTTGTGTGGTTTCTCGCTATTGAGAGGCCTATGCTTGTGGAGATTGCACCACCTCTTGACCATGTCTCGATGATTAATGTAGCGTCCCATCCGGCCGCCATGGCTGATACAAGCTCTGCTACGCTTGATTCTTTGAAAAGTTCACACTAGAATCAAATAACGAACAATTAACCCCAAGAAACATCACACTAAAACTATTTTTTCGTGTTGATATCAAAACATAGAACATATTTAAGAGTTTGAACGAGGGACGGTGAGTTGGTGATCTATTTCATGAGGGAATTACTTGCACTTTTAGAAACTTTTACGTGTGAAAAGTCGATGAATTTATTTTCTGCCATGCTCGCCCGAAGTACTGAAACCATCCGTGTTTATACTTACTGATTTTACGGTGTCAATATAAGCTTTTGAAGCTGTTTCTGGAGACCAAACTAACTTCATATCTTCTCTTTCTTTTCTTTCTTCTTCTTGTTGCTGCCTTTCTTGTTTTCCTTAATTAAACCAGAAAATGCTCAAAGATACAATGAAATTTGTGTCCAAATTGGCCTTTTATATTAAAGAAAACGGCAACTTGGAAAAGGAAAAAATATGTCAATGTCAAAAGAGTTGACATTTAATCCAGGGAAATCCAACGTGTAGATTTATATTGCATTTTTTTTGTTGTTTGTGTAGCTGACCAAACTGAATAATAAAATTTGTAAACAATTGTTTAATTTTATCTGCTGATGACGCATTTAAGCCAGTGTTTTGAAAATTGAATCGGACCAGCCGGTTCAACCGATTTAATCTGTGACCGATGTTTGGTCTGGTCCGATTGACCCTCTAAAACAATCATGCTAAAAAGTCAGTGAGAACCAAATTAAACCAGTGAATGGGTCGACAGTTGAAACCGTCTGGTTCCTTCATTTTTTGTTTCTTTTTTTAAAAAAATTAATTTTTAATTTTTTGTTAAAATTATAAAGCAAATTTTCAGAACAAAAATATATTATATATAATTTATTGTTATTGAAATAATTATAAAATAGTTATTTTATGTATGTCTTTATCAAAAAACTCCACATAATTCCATAAATGTGTCTTATATATTATATATAAACATGTTTAGTTTCTTGTAAATTATAAAACACGTGAATCATTTTATACTTTTTTAACTATTTTCTTATAATTTTGAAATATTATTATTTTTGGGCATTGCTTGTTGTTTTTTGATATATTTTATTATTATTATTTTTTTATTTTGGGTATTTGGTTTGATCTGATTTTCAAAGTTTGACATGTTATGTTGGTCTAATAATATTTTTTTTATTGTGAACATCTTGAAACTATAGCAAATACATGATATATATTTTACAAAAATTAAAATGATATTACATAATGCTGACATCATCAACTGGTCGAACCGATCGAAACTGTAATCAGTAAGGGCTCCAGTTCAATGACGGTTTTCAAAACAGTGATTTAAGCAAGCAAATTGGAAAGGGCATTTCATTAATTAATGAAACAGTAGTTGGTTAGATAGGGGGATCTTAGATTTTCGTAGGTGATTATCTAATTAATATATTTTCATTAAAATATAATTTTATTGGTGTTTGAGATTTTGGGATACAAAATTTTTAAAGTAAGATGAAAATTGAGATCATAAATTTGAATCTCTACCATTATTCGTTGATGTTTCTGTCGAGCATTTCTATTTTAAATTCAAGCTTTCATGAGCTTCCATTCTTGCAATTTCATACAATAAATAAAATAAAAAGATTTCTTTGATTAAATGGAAAGATATTGTCGTTATTATCACATTAGGTTCATGCACCTAAAATTAATTACTTTGCTCTTTATAGTGATAGATGCATGCAGGTTTTATTGATTTTGGAAAGCACTTATCTATTTTCATATAAAAAAACAGATATTTGATTTTTTATTTTCATGCTTCAGCTATTGCTTCTATGAAAAACAAGTAAAAGCAGAATCATAGAAACAAGTAATGAGATGTTTCTGACTAGTTTTAAGTTGAGCAGTTGTAAATTTGTAATCAAGTGAAAGATCATTAAACTATTTTTTTTATTTTAATATCAAACATTTAGTGGGTTTTTTTCTTAAATCAAAGTTTTTCAACTTTAAGTAAATATAACGTAAAAATGTTTTAAATAAACAATTCAAAACACACTACTAATACTGAATGCATACTATATCCTTAACAATATACAACACGGCAGAAATGAATTCTTAACGAAACGAGTACACATATTTAGTCTAAATTTTAACATTAAAAGGTCACAATTCTTATCCAAAAAAGGTCAAAAAATAAAATACACATAAGAGGTATTTTGTTAAATATTGGAAATTAAATTAAACTGGGTTTAATACCCTTAATTTACTTAAATATCTGATTGACAAAGTATTTTACAAAATGTAAATTGTCTTTAAATTAAATTATTTATAGTCGTGATGATGATGTCATACTACAAATTAAGTGCGCATAAAATAATTCAAAAAGAAAGAAAAGAAAATTGAGAATAATACTTGTCTATGAAATTATTTTTTAATTTTCTTTTTTAAAAATACTCAACGAATGACATAGGTGAGCTCTTTATACATTGAATTGAAACATTTGCAGTCAAAATTTCAGAATATTTAAATTGGAAAAATAGATTTTTGAAATATAATATAAATGGTAGATTGATGTAAGAATAAATAAGAGACAAAATTACGAACAATAAGTACGGAAAAACAAAGACAAGTTTTTGGATTATTCGTTGTTCAGTTGGGTTGACTATTTAAGTATTTAACCTTGGCACGTTCGCTGATCCCATTTTTGTACAATCGATTTTATAAACACCAATATATATATATATATATATATATATATATATATATTTATTTATGTATATATATATTTATGTATGTATCTTGTCACGTCAGCCGGTTCCACTTTTAGCTTTAGCCTTTGCCCTTTTGTTAATTTCTATAAACCACTAGTGAAGGTTAGGATTTGAACAAGAGGAAGTGAGTGATCTAAGGATATTGAAAAAAATAAGGAGCCGATGGAAAAACGTTTCTATTTTATTAGTTAAAAGTTTTTCCAAATGGGAATGTTGTGAAACTCGACCGATTCGATCGCACTAATCTATACGATATACCAACTAAGTTTATGTCTATACAAATTTTATCTGTTTATGCAGAAACGATTTCCTTGAATTAAATCTTGATCAAGATTTAGCCAACTTCACGTCACTTATACTGAAGTGCAAAACACACAGCACATATATTCTTTACGCATCAGATAAAGGATATACACGCAGAGCACCTAAAATCACAGCATAAGAAATAATAGCAGGGAAGAAAATTGAGACCGGAATTTACGTGGTTCGGCCTTCAAACCTGGCCTACATCCAAGGGAGGGGGCGTTTCCTTTAAGCACCGAAAGCAAGAGTGAATCGATTACAACACACGCATCTTGTTTCTCAAACTCTCACTCAATCCTCACTGATACATGGGAGATTTCACAAGATTATCAATGTGTTTCTAACTACGATTCTTCCTCTCTTGATCCTCTCAACGCTATCTCGGTTTCTTCCCAGAAAAGCAGCTCCTCTTCATCGCTGTTTTCTTTCCACCGAAGAGCACTTGAAAGCCTTTTTCCTTCTTTTAGAAACTGCTCAATGCCCCTCTCACTTTTCTCTGTTCCCTTAATCTGATTTAATAGCCAAGTAATTTAGGGCTTTTCTCTCACCATCACAACCATTGGATCAGCCCCGGATTGGATGGTCCAGATGCAACCTGGCATATTAAACAAATACAAAGAAAAACCAACAGGGGTAAAATAGTAAATTTGCAATATTAATTAAAAGTCAACAAATATAACAAATCTCCACATTGACTTCTAATTAACCCCTTATGAGATCAACCCCCTTCCAACCAGCCCCTAAGGGCTTCAGTTCATTCGGATATTCACTAAGTCCAGACAATGTCTGAACTTAGTTGTGGGCAATGCTTTAATAAGCATATCTATCGGATAATCATTTGTAGGGATCTTCATCATAGTCACCAATCCCTTATTGATAGCATCTCGATGCCAACCCAACTCTTCAATCATCTTACGTAGCCACATAGCTCCCTTTATTGCTTCGGTGACACCAATATACTCAGCTGATGTGGAAAACGCTACCACTGATTGAAGATTGGCCTTCCAGCTTTTATAACCTGTTAGGGACTTCCTGGTGTCTATCCTCCCTGCAAAATCCGAGTCCACATATCCTACTATGTGGCCACTTTCGTTTTCTTTCCCCTTGGGTATTATCCCAAGTCCAACGGAATCTCTCACATATCTCAGAGCCCATTTCAGTGCCTCACAATGGTCTCTCCCTAGATTTGGCGTGAACATGCTGATGGCACTCACAGCATAAGCCAAATCAGGTCTATTACACACCATGCCACACAATGTACCATCCATCGTACTCGCATATGGCACAGTCTCCTTCAACTCTCCATGTAAAAACCCCGCTTTTACATCCAGTTGATCCAGCTCCAAGTCTAAATGAGCAACCAAGGCAACTAACGACCTTATCCGGCAATGCTTGACCATGGGCGAGAAGATTTCATTGAAGCCTATCCCTTCAATTGCAGATCCTTTGGCCACCAATCTGGCCATACATCTCTCCTTCTCCATCCCTGGGATTCCTTCCTTTTCCTTGTAGATCCATTTACACCCCACAACTCTCTAGTTCTTGGGCCGATCCACAAGCCTCCAAGTCTAATCCTTGTACGAGGAAGTCATCTCATCTCGCATTGCACCAGTCCACTGGTCTCTGTCCTTGTCACTCATTGCTTCCTTGTATGTCTCAGGCTTCACATAAGCTTTATCCTCGACCACGTGAAATGCATAAGAGATAAGATCAGTGTGTCCATACTTCAATGGTGATATAACTGCTCTTCTTTTCCTATCCCTAACAAGAACATATGAATCTAATTCATTCGTCTGGTTAACAGCTTCTTGACCCTGTTGCTCATCTCTTTGAGGTTCTTCTTGAGTTTCATCATAAACTTCCAAATGAGTTTTTGTTCCTTGAAACTCCACATCAACCTGAGATTTATCCTGACGCTTCCTGCCATTAGATGTAAGTAATCCATCAAGCATCTTACGCAGCGGAATATAAAAATTTATGGATTACAAGACACCAGATCTATACATAGGTTATCATATCGGATAAAGGAACAAAAGTCTCACCCTTGTAGCGTGTTTGAGCAGATTCCACGGAGCACCACGTCCAACGATCCCGAGTCACGAGCAACACCTCCAAGGTCTTGCCTCAACGGTATCCACACGATTAAACGAACAAGGGGCGTTCAAGAACAGGTTGCTAGACTTATTCTTGAACCAAAACTCAACTCTCGGTTCAAAACCGATTAACGACTGCCTAACACCACCAAGAAGGAGTCGACGGCGGCCGTGAATGTGGCGGTCGTGAACCTTCGTGAATGAGAGGAGGCCGAGAGCTTGAGAGAGGTGGCTAGGTTTTGATATCAAGGAATGAATTAACAATTAATCACCTTGTTATTATTATATATGATTTAATTAAAAGCTTTCATAAAGCCTCATGAGCTTAAGCCCATGATTTTAATTTAATCCTTATAATTATTAATTAAGACTCCTCTTAATTATTTAATTCATCCCATGAATTTAATTTCCCTTCTCGATTTAATCTTTTGTGCGACCCGATAGGATCTTGTAATGTTGGCAGTGACATAAAATCTCATTTTACGTTACAAGCAAAGAGCGGTGTCTAGCAACACATCAAGGCTACCCAAATTACAAGAATGTCAATGACTCGACATAACCTTTAGAACTTGTGATAATATTAACCATGTAACTTAATCCATTTGTCCTTTGTGTTTAGATTGAACACGAGTCATGGAATAGTCATACTCGTATATTCAATCTTTATTTCTTGATCCCCAAGTAGAACTAGAATAAACGAATAAGCTCGATATCTCATATCGACTCATTCGAGCATGGCCATGGATTTTAGTTCTCACTTGATCAAGGGCCAAACACATCTCCTGTTATATAGGAGGGACAAATCCTATCTCGATCAGTCAACATCCCTCTACATAATTCGTAGTGTATCCAATAGTCGCCTTTATAGTTTACCTTGTTACGGGTAACGTTTGACAATATCAAGATACATAACTCCTTATGTTGGGATCTCTGATGATCACAAGTCGTAAGGATTACATACATTATTATCACTATGAGAATTGCTTATGACACTCATATAACTATCCATTTAGCATTCTCATGGTAGGTCAGTCCAGTACATCGTTCTCTAACATGTACACATGTGTTGATTTGATATCTCATATCAATGAACAATTCATCAATCAACACATACTAGTCTCTACGTATTTTCATTATCCCTGTTCATGATAATACTTGACTAGGGACAATGTTTAAGAATAATACAATATTATTCTAAGGACATTAACATATATATTAATTCACATTGCACAGTTAAACGAATAATATATAATAATGAATTGCCATTCATAAAATCATAAACATTGTATGTCAAAACAATCATCCAATGACATGTCTTAGGTCATATCCCAACATTAGATTCATCTAGTGTTTTAGTAGCTGGATATCTCATCTTTGATTCATCAAAGACCACATCCCTACTAATCAAACACTTCCGTTCTCCTGGTTCAAGGCACCACAGCTTGTACCCCTTCACACCAAGTGGATAGCCTATGAAGATGCATTTCTTAGCACATGGCTCGAGCTTGTCCTGCCTTACGTGAGCATATGCCATACAACCAAAGACTCTCAAAGTGCTGTAGTCTGCTGGTTTCCCATACCAAAGCTCCACCGGTGTCTTAAAATTATTGGCAGCAGACGGACACCGGTTGATCAAATAACAATTTGTAGACACAGCTTCACCCCAGAAAGTCTTCGGAAGACCAGCGTTCAGTAACATGCATCTAACCCTCTCCAACAGAGTTCTATTCATCCTTTCAGCTAGGCCGTTCTGTTGAGGGGTATTGGCCACAGCCTTGTGCCTGGTAATGCCAGATTTTCTACAGAACTCTTTAAACTCCTCGGAAACAAATTCCAGTCTATTGTCTGTCCTAAGATGCTTAAGCTTTGTTCCCATCTTAGTCTCGGTCATTGTATTCCATTCCCTAAATCTTCCAAATGCCTCAGATTTATTTCTCAATACAAAGACCCTGACTCTCCTTGAGTAGTCATCCGCAATGGACATGAAGTACCTCCCACCACCATGAGTTTGAGTTCTAGCAGGTCCCCAAACATCTGCATGCACATAATCAAAAGGTCTAACTGTCTTATGAATTCCAGTGTTGAATTTAACCCTTTTGACTTTTCCTGGCACACAACGTTCACATAATTCCGAGTTTTCAACTTTATTTCCACATAAAAGATTCTGTTTGGACAATTCTACAAGACCTCTCTCACTCACATGCCTTAATCTCTTGTGCCACAGGTTGGCTTCACTGAGATTAGTTTTACTTACGGTGGCTGTGTGACCTGTTACAGTGTTTCCTAACAGTGAATACAATCCATTTTCCTAACTCCTTTCATCACCACTAGGGATCCCTTTAACACTTTTAGTGTTCCATTCTCAGCCTTAAAGGCGTATCCGTTCATCTCTAGTGTGCCTAAGGAAATTAGATTTCTTTTGAGTTCTGGAATGTATCTCACTTCTTGCAGGAGTTTTTCTGTACCATCATTCATTCTTAGCCTAATGGAGCCAATCCCAATAACCTTGCAGCCTTTGTTGTCCCCAAGCAACACTAGTCCACCATCGACCCGGTCTAGAGTCTCAAACCAGTCCTTGTTGGGGCACATGTGGAAGCTGTAATCTGAATCTAATATCCATTTTTTATTGGCCTCTGTTTGGTCCACTACTAGTGCATCTGCTGAATCATATTCATCTGACACTACCGATGCATTATCCCCGTTACTCCATTTTTCATGGTCTTCTTCCCTTTCCGGACAGTCTCTCCTGAAGTGACCTTCCTTGTGGCAATTATAGCACTTATATCCTGCTTTTCCATTGCCACCTTTAGCAAGACTAGATTTCGATTTCAATCTTGCCTTCTTGGTCCACTTCTGACTGTGATGGTCACGTTTTTTCGGTCTGCCCCTCGTGAACAGACCGTCCCCGGTACTTTCTTCATTCCCATCGATTTTTCTCTGCAATTCCTTGGCTCTTACCGCTGACTGGACTTCCTCAAGGGATATCGTCTGATCCCTTCCATAGAGCATAGCATCCTTGAAATGATCGTATGACTTTGGAATCGAGTTCAATAACAGCAAAGCTTTGTCCTCATCCTCAAGTTTCACATCTATGTTCTCAAGATCATCAATGATCTTGTTGAAGTCATCAAAGGTTTTCACAGCGCACACATTATCACACGCAACATCGAAACAGACCAGCACACAGCACACCCTACACACACAAGCCATTGAAGCTGATACAGGTGTGGGTTCCCAAAGGGCTAATCCGTTCTGGACCCAAATAGGATTGGGTACCAACAATAATTATATTTGATGACAGGTACCGAAGAAACTCGCATCAGACTGGTATTTGGACAATGGGTGTTCCCGTCACATGACTGGAAACATCGAGCTGCTGTCTGAAGTGACAGAATGTATTGGACCCAAAATCATTTTCGGGGATAACTCAAAGGGTAAGACCGTGGGCAAGGGTAAGATTGTCCATGGTAACATTATTATCAATGATGTGCTGTTAGTTGAAAATCTGTGCTATAATCTGATCAGTATTAGTCAACTCTGTGATAATGGTTATGCTGTAGAATTTCACAAACACACTTGCACTGTTAAATCATCAGACGGTATAACCTTGCTCGTAGGAATCAGGAATGGAAATACATATAAGATTAACTGGAATCATGCTCAACCTGATAACCCTACTTGTTTCATCGCTAACAATGATAATAAACATTGGCTGTGGCATAAGCGTTTGAATCATATAAACTTTAAGACCATTTCCAGCCTGTGTAAACATGATTTAGTTATCGGTCTGCCCAAGATCGATTTTGCTAAGGATAAGATCTGCGAAGCTTGCCAAGTGGGCAAACAGATCAGATCATCCTTCAAGAACAAGAATGCCAAATCCTCCTCCCGATGTTTAGAATTACTGCATATGGACTTGTTTGGTCCTATACCAATAACAAGTTTAGGGGGAATGCGGTATACTCTTGTTGTTATTGATGATTACTCACGCTTTACATGGACTATATTTTTGAGCAGTAAAGATCAGACCGGTCCGAAGTTGATCAAGCTGCTGAAACGCACTCAGAACGAGAAATCATCCAGTATAGACAGGATTCGTAGTGACAAAGGCACTGAGTTTTCAAATCAGAATCTTGAATCATTTCTAGAAAATCATGGAATCAAGCATGAGTTTTTAGCCGCTCGAACTCCTCAACAGAACGGAGTTGCAGAACGAAGAAACAGAACGCTCAAGGAAGCAACAAGAACAATGCTTGCTGATTCTGGCATTTCGCAAAAGTTCTGGGCAGAAGCTGTAAACACTGCTTGCTACACTCAAAATCGATCTATGATTAACAAGAAGCTGAATCTCACCCCTTATGAAATATGGACTGGTAACAGACCGTCTATTTCCCACCTTCATGTGTTTGGCTGCAAATGCTTCGTTCATAACAATGGTAAGAATCATCTTACAGCATTTGAAGCTAAGTCAGATAATTGAATATTTTTAGGATATTCATCAACTAGCAAAGCTTATCGAATTTTCAATAATCGAACCTTAACTGTAGAAGAATCTGTTCATGTAGTTTTTGATGAATCATTATGTGTTGAGGGCAACAAAGATGCAATTCAAAATCAGATGGAAAATATCCATCTCGAAGCTAACAGTGATGATGAGATTGTAGCTAACAGGTCAAGAGACAATCCACCAGAACCAGAAGTACCAGACAGACCGGATCAAGCCATTGAAGCTTCCCCAGATCGAGCTGATCCGGATGTTCCTCACTCAAATGTTAAAGCAGACGCTGATCATGCTGCTACCGTTCATCCGACCGGACCAGACAATCCAGAGTCAAGCTCTCGATGGACTAAGAAGCATCCACCTAATCTAGTGATTGGTAGTCCCTCTGCACCGATCAGAACCAGAGGACAGATGATGGATGAGTTCACTCATGCTGCCTTCATCTCAACACTGGAACCCAAGAAGATCGATGAAGCGTTGACTGACTTCAATTGGATTAAAGCAATGCAAGAAGAGCTTAATCAATTCGAACAAAATCAAGTTTGGAGTCTGACCCCCAGACCAAGCGATCTGCCTGTTATTGGAACCAGATGGGTCTTCAGAAATAAGCTAGACGCAGATGGAACTGTGGTTAGAAACAAAGCCAGACTGGTGGCACAGGGATTCAGACAAGAAGAAGGAATCAACTTCGATGAATCATTTGCACCAGTCGCCAGACTTGAAGCTATCCGAATATTTCTTGCATATGCTGCTTTTAAAGACTTCAAAGTATATCAGATGGACGTCAAAAGCTCCTTTCTTAATGGAAAGCTTCAGGAAGAAGTCTACATTGAGCAACCACCTGGATTTCAGAACCATTTGTATCCTAATCATGTATATCTACTGAATAAAGCAGTGTATGGTCTGAAACAAGCTCCAAGAGCCTGGTATGACACTCTATCTCAATTTCTGCTGAACCATGATTTCCAGATCGGCTCAGTAGATAAAACTCTATTTAAATTTATTAAGGGGGAACATACCCTATTAGTTCAGATCTATGTTGATGACATAATCTTTGGGTCAACTAACCCCAAATTGTGCGAGAAATTCTCTATGCTAATGCAGGGACAGTTTGAGATGAGCATGATGGGAGAACTTTCATTCTTTTTGGGTCTCCAAGTAAAACAGCTCAGCAATGGCATATTCATCAATCAGACCAAGTATACCAAAGAGCTCCTCAGGAGATTTGGAATGGAAACATGCTCAACTGCATCAACTCCTATGAGTCCCACAATCAAGTTAGACAAAGATGAAGGGGGAACAGCAGTTGAAGTAACCATGTATAGAGGACTAATCGGATCGCTATTGTATCTTACAGCGAGCCGGCCTAATATTATGTTTTCAGTCTGTATGTGCGCCAGATTTCAGTCAGAACCAAAGCAATCACATTTTATTGCTGCCAAGCGTATTCTGAAATACTTAAAAGGATCTCAGAACGTTGGTCTTTGGTACTCCAAAGATTCAAACTTCAGCCTGATCGGATATTCAGACGCAGACTACGCTGGTTGTAAGATTGATCGTAAAAGCACCAGTGGAACATGTCAATTTCTAGGTGAAAGATTGATCTCTTGGTTCAGCAAAAAGCAGACATCGATTGCCACGTCCACAGCTGAAGCAGAATATCTAGCTGCTGGAAGCTGTTGCGCTCAAATGCTCTGGATTCAACACCAGCTCAAAGACTATGGCATCCAAGCTGTTGAATCTCCTATATTCTGCGACAACACAAGTGCAATCGCTATAACGTATAATCCAGTTTTGCACTCTCGAACAAAGCACATTGATATACGTCATCACTTTATTCGGGATCATGTTGGCAAAAAGGAAATTCGGATCGAGCACATCTCAACAGAGCAGCAAGCAGCAGACATCTTCACCAAACCGCTCCCAGAGGCTAAGTTTAATTATTTTCGTCAAATTCTTGGATTAATTGACTTATCTTAATAGTTTAGATATGTTTTCTTTCGCGTTTAAAGATTTTTGTAACCACAGATTGATAATACAATGTTCAGAAAGACACAGACCGGTCCGAACTTTCAGACCGATCTATGTCAATCTGATGTTATCCCATAATCTGTTTGGACAATACATATATTGCACAAAAACAGCCCGGACTGATCACATTTTAACCGCCTTAACTACATGTTATCCTGACCGTTTATTTTTGAATTTCTTTTCATCAGTCATCGAGATAAAGACACGTGTCTTCTCTCTCATATTTAGCGGGCTGAACATCTCATTTTATTTCACTTTTCACATATTACCACTATCTGTTTTCTTACTCTCTCACTCTCCTTCATCCTTGCACCCTTTTTACTCTCTCACTCTCCTTCATCCTTGCACCCTTTTTACTCTATCTCAAATGGCTACCATTACTCACAACTCTCTCTCCGTTGAGTTTAATGAAATCTACAGGACAGAAGATGCAGAGATGGCATCCATCTTCAGAGCTTTGGAATCTTCTGGTCTGAGAAATTTTCTGGAATGCGGCACCTTTGTTTATGAATCAGAAATCTGCGAACTGTTCACCAATGCCGTCTCCCAGAAGACATCAATATCTACTACCGTCAAGGGCAAAGCTTTTGAGATCTCGCCGTTGACGCTGGCCAAAACCTTTGGTCTCCCCAGTTCCGGACTGACGGAATTTGGACAGATTCCTCAGGCGTCACTCTCAGATCTTCAAAAGAAGATATCTATTCTTGGCTCCCGCCTGCAACCATCGTTCAAGAAGAAGGAAATGCACTTTCATTTCCAGGTGCTGTGCGAGATAGTGGGCAAGCCTCTGTTGGGGAAAACAGGAAGTTTTGACGCAGTGACCGCAGAGAAGTTCAGAGCTATGGCGGCTATCGTATCCGGCCAGACGATGAACTGGTCCGTGATTCTGTTTGGAGTTCTGATGGAAACAGTGATTGCCTCGAAACAAGCTGTCTGCTTTGCTGTTCCCCTCAGTAAACTACTGGAGTCCTTGGAAATCGAGCTGGGAAAGCAGTCCGTTCTCAGCCCCTTCAAGATTTTAAACTCCAAAGGACTTGCTTTGCTGAAGTCCAAGAGTGCTCCGCCCACTCCCGCTACTCTGGCTGCTGTCAAGATTGAGAAGGGCGAAGAACAGGCTGTTGCGCGCAAACCTCGCGTCAAGCGCAAACTGACCATCCAGACTGATTCGGAAGAAACTCAGTCTGCTCCCTCGCCACCAATAAAGCCACCTCCCAAAAAGCCAAGAACCCAGATTACCAAGCCCAGCAAGCCTTTACCCCTGAAAACCTTACCCATATTGCCTCCACCTACAGCCACCCCTGCACCACAACCTTCCATCCAACCTTCACAGGCTCCAACTCTTGCACCCAAAGTCACTATCCGAGTCCCCTCTGCCTCTCCCACGGTCAAAGGAATAGTTATCACTGAGTTGGGTGATTATACCCAATCAGGGATCAAGTCTCCTTCCTCCACCGGCAAGGGAAAAGCCATTCTCTCCGAACCCCTCTCCTCTAAACCAAAATCTGCAGCGCAGACAGCCATCGACATCGCTATGGAGGATGTTGATGAGAAGCTGAAGGAACTCATTGTGGTCTTTGATGAATATGTCCAGTACAGGACTATCAACCACATTGAGTTATTCTTCGGAAAGTTGAGCAGACTGAAGAAGATGGAAGAGGAAGTTCTGAAAGGCACAGAGACTGATGATGTTCGGCTTGCCGTGCAGCGCAAAGACCTATTTACGGCTATTCAAAGATTCAGACTGGCAAATCTGCTTCTAGCTGCCAAGAAAAAGAACTTCGATCCGCTTGCTCCAACTGCCAGAGATGATGGGGCTGTAATTGCTCAATTAGAGATGGATGTTCATGCTCTTCACTTAGCTGTCCGTTTTCAACGACAGAAGCTTAGTATATCCACTCCCACAACCAGCCCGGATCATCCCTCTGCAAGCAAGACTATGGGAGAACCCTTCATTGAGGTTATTCCTTCTGTTGTAGCAGATCAGACTGCAGAGCAAATACCAGATCAGACTGCAGAGCCACTACCAGACCAGACAGCGGAGCAGCCATTACCTAATGCTCCGTCTGTGCCCGATGATGAACCATTGAATGTGTTGTTGGACTCTCCCACAACTTCCATTCCGTTGGGGTCCTCAGCCTCCCGTACTCAAATCAGTCCAACAGTGGAACTGGCAACAGTTGGCGCTTCAGAATTCGTCGATCCGGATCTGGTGGTGTCCACCATTGTTGCAGCTCTCCAGACTGAGGAGCCTTCCAGACCTAGCACTCCTCCAGTCCAATCCGATGAAGATATGGCTTTCATTCAAACATTTTCTTCGGATCTGGTCACCTTGATCCAGTCTGAGAGTCACCAAGTTACTGTATCTTCACTTGTTCCGGTTGCTGAAGATGATGAACAGGCTTTGTCCTCATCAGATCGCTCTCCCAGCCAACAAACTGATGCACCTCCATTTCTCGCCAGAACTCTTCAGCACCTCTCTGACAACTGCCTGTCTCTCTCTCAACGCGTTCTCGAAGTTCATCAAGGTCAGAGGCTTACAGCTTTGGACTTTGATTCTTTCAAAGAGAAGATGACTGCCAGTATCGGAAGCCTTCAGCGAGGCATAAACGATCTGTTTTCTCAACAAGCTTCTTACAAGAACAGTCTGAGAAAAGAGCAGATCGAGCTAGCCACTGAAGTCAGAGCATCTGTTGCCAATTCCCTCCGCGCTCAAGACGTTCGTCTTGACGCTATCAGCGCGCAGCTAGCTCAAGTTGTCGACTTTCTTCAAGAGATTGCTGCTGACAAAAAGGGGGAAAAGAAGAAAGACTTCAGGCCGCCTCCGTTTCAGTCTTCTAGAAAATAATTTTTTTCAGACTGTGTATTTAGGATTTTCTTGGTGATCAATAAAATCCTCTTTTGATTAAGTCTGTGTTCATTTATTTTGAACTTCAACATAAGGCTTAATTATAAAAGTTTAATCGATCCAACTCAATGATGTTCATTTATTTTGAACAAGAAGAAGTAATCGATCCGAAAGTTTTCGCTTCAGAGTTCTCTTCAGCCTGATTAAAAAGACTTAGAAGCTAGGTTTTGTCATCATCAAAAAGGGGGAATTTGTTAGTCCCGGATCTTATCGATGAGATTTTAAAGATGACAAAACAAATCAGACCGGATCGAGAGAAATCAGACTGATCAGAACGATCGCCCAAAACAGATCAAGCTGATAAGATGACAAAGCATATCAGACCGGATCGAGGGTAATCAGACTGACCAGATCGATAGCTCAACAACAGAACAAGCTGATAAGTCACATTACTTATCAGACCGGATCGATGAATATCAGACTGACTCAACCGTGGCTTCAGATCGATCTCTATCTTTATCAGATCAGAACAGCTTAGGATATATACAGAATGGCTCCTCAGTCCGAATCATTAACGGCTATTTATTGTAGCATTTAATGTTGTAATTAATGCTACAAAGGACCAAAGACTGAAGATTGCCATAATAGGTAAGAAGACAAAGAAGAGCTTGCCTGACAGTCGCCGAAAGTATGAACCAGAACGGCAAGTATCCTAAAGAAGAAGACTGAAGCCTACTCAGAGTTTAAGCAGAGTCAAAGTTGCACATTAAGGGAAATAATGTCGTTGGCACCCTCATCTATAAAAGGATGCAACAAAAAGGAACTTACGAGCTGACAACCGACATTCGCTGATCAATTGAAAAACAAGAAAGCAAAAACAGCACAAGCTTACAAGTTCAGAAGCTCTTAAGCTGAAATCATTCTTAAGCACGTTTACTTTGTAACATTTGATCATTTAGGATCATTGTGCGCATCTTGTGTTTTCTGTGTTAAAAATAGAAGTGAGAAACATATTGTAACTATCAGATAGAGTGTGTCTGAGTAGATTGAGTGACTAGGAGTTTCAGATTGGTAGTGAGGTAAATCCAGTCTGAATTGGGTTTGTACAACAGGATTGTATAAATCAAAGTCTTCTAGTATAATCCTTCCTTAATTGGAAGAAGGGGAGACGTAGAAGGATTACATCACCTTCGAACTTCCAGAAACATATCCTGTGTATCTTATTTCTGCACTCGTTCTTTCTCACTAGCCATCGAGCCGTTCTTTCATACAAGAACAGACCGTTCTTCACTTATATTTTCAGTGGTCTGTTTTGTACAAGAATCGATTAAGAAACAGATTTCTTTCACTAATACGAAAAGAAATCACGAAGGATTAATTTTTAGTAGGAGTGTTCATTCACCCCCCCTCTAAACACTCCGGACCGATCCTAACAAACTAGAATAAACGAATAAGCTCGATATCTCATATCGACTCATTCGAGCATGGCCATGGATTTTAGTTCTCCCTTGATCAAGGGCCAAACACATCTCCTGTTATATAGGAGGGAAAATCCTATCTCGATCAGTCAACATCCCTCTACATAATTCGTAGTGTATCCAATAGTCGCCTTTATAGTTTACCTTGTTACGGGTAACGTTTGACAATATCAAGATACATAACTCCTTATGTTGGGATCTCTGATGATCACAAGTCGTAAGGATTACATACATTATTATCACTATGAGAATTGCTTATGACACTCATATAACTATCCATGTAGCATTCTCATGGTGGGTCAGTCCAATACATCGTTCTCTAACATGTACACATGTGTTGATTTGATATCTCATATCAATGAACAATTCATCAATCAACACATACTAGTCTCTACGTATTTTCATTATCCCTATTCATGATAATACTTGACTAGGGACAATGTTTAAGAATAATACAATATTATTCTAAGGACATTAACATATATATTAATTCACATTGCACAGTTAAACGAATAATATATAATAATGAATTGCCATTCATAAAATCATAAACATTGTATGTCAAAACATTCATCCAATGACATGTCTTAGGGCATATCCCAACATTAGATTCATCTAGTGTTTTAGTAGCTGGATATCTCATCTTTGATTCATCAAAGACCACATCCCTACTAATCAAACACTTCCGTTCTCCTGGTTCAAGGCACCACAGCTTGTACCCCTTCACACCAAGTGGATAGCCTATGAAGATGCATTTCTTAGCACATGGCTCGAGCTTGTCCTGCCTTACGTGAGCATATGCCATACAACCAAAGACTCTCAAAGTGCTGTAGTCTGCTGGTTTCCCATACCAAAGCTCCACCGGTGTCTTAAAATTATTGGCAGCAGACGGACACCGGTTGATCAAATAACAAGTTGTAGACACAGCTTCACCCCAGAAAGTCTTCGGAAGACCAGCGTTCAGTAACATGCATCTAACCCTCTCCAACAGAGTTCTATTCATCCCTTTCAGCTAGGCCGTTCTGTTGAGGGGTATTGGCCACAGCCTTGTGCCTGGTAATGCCAGATTTTCTACAGAACTCTTTAAACTCCTCGGAAACAAATTCCAGTCTATTGTCTGTCCTAAGATGCTTAAGCTTTGTTCCCATCTTAGTCTCGGTCATTGTATTCCATTCCCTAAATCTTCCAAATGCCTCAGATTTATTTCTCAATACAAAGACCCTGACTCTCCTTGAGTAGTCATCCGCAATGGACATGAAGTACCTCCCACCACCATGAGTTTGAGTTCTAGCAGGTCCCCAAACATCTGCATGCACATAATCAAAAGGTCTAACTGTCTTATGAATTCCAGTGTTGAATTTAACCCTTTTGACTTTTCCTGGCACACAACGTTCACATAATTCCGAGTTTTCAACTTTATTTCCACATAAAAGATTCTGTTTGGACAATTCTACAAGACCTCTCTCACTCACATGCCTTAATCTCTTGTGCCACAGGTTGGCTTCACTGAGATTAGTTTTACTTACGGTGGCTGTGTGACCTGTTACAGTGTTTCCTAACAGTGAATACAATCCATTTTTCCTAACTCCTTTCATCACCACTAGGGATCCCTTTAACACTTTTAGTGTTCCATTCTCAGCCTTAAAGGCGTATCCGTTCATCTCTAGTGTGCCTAAGGAAATTAGATTTCTTTTGAGTTCTGGAATGTATCTCACTTCTTGCAGGAGTTTTTCTGTACCATCATTCATTCTTAGCCTAATGGAGCCAATCCCAATAACCTTGCAGCCTTTGTTGTCCCCAAGCAACACTAGTCCACCATCGACCCGGTCGAGAGTCTCAAACCAGTCCTTGTTGGGGCACATGTGGAAGCTGTAATCTGAATCTAATATCCATTTTTTATTGGCCTCTGTTTGGTCCACTACTAGTGCATCTGCTGAATCATATTCATCTGACACTACCGATGCATTATCCCCGTTACTCCATTTTTCCTGGTCTTCTTCCCTTTCCGGACAGTTTCTCCTGAAGTGAACTTCCTTGTGGCAATTATAGCACTTATATCCTGCTTTTCCATTGCCACCTTTAGCAAGACTAGATTTCAATTTCAATCTTGCCTTCTTGGTCCACTTCTGACTGTGATGGTCACGTTTTTTCGGTCTGCCCCTCGTGAACAGACCGTCCCCGGTACTTTCTTCATTCCCATCGATTTTTCTCTGCAATTCCTTGACTCTTACCGCTGACTGGACTTCCTCAAGGGATATCGTCTGATCCCTTCCATAGAGCATAGCATCCTTGAAATGATCGTATGACTTTGGAATCGAGTTCAATAACAGCAAAGCTTTGTCCTCATCCTCAAGTTTCACATCTATGTTCTCAAGATCATCAATGATCTTGTTGAAGTCATCAATCTGTACCGAGACTGATTTTTCCTCCGTCATCTTGAATGAATAAAACATTTGCTTCATGTAGAGTAGATTCGCCAAAGATTTCGTCATATACAACTGCTCTAACTTTGTCCATACTGTAAGTAATCCAACAATCATGGAACGCATCGGAATTTAAAAATTTGGATTACAAAACCGCGGATCTATACATAGGTTGTTCATATCGGATAAAGGAATAAATGTCTCACCCTTGTAGCGCGTTTGAGCAGATTCCACGGAGCAGCACCACGTACAACGCCTCCTCCGAGTCACTAGCAAAACTTAACAAGTTTTGCCTCAACGGTATCCACACGATCAAATCGAACGAAGGAAAAGCTTAAGAACAAAGTGCTAGATTTGTTCTTAAACTAAAACAAGAAGCACACTTGATTCACAATCAAAAGATGGCACAAAATCACCAAGAACTACACGGCTATGAAGAAGCCGAGAGCTCAAGTTGGTGCGGCCGTGAGCTTGCTTGTAGGCTAGGTTTTATCTTTATAAAATGTTATCAAGGAATGAATTAACAATTAATCACCTTGTTATTTTATATATGATTTAATTAAAGGCTTTCTTAAAGCCTCATGGGCCCAAACCCATGATTTAATTAAAACATTTTAATCACTTAATTAAGATTCTTCTTAATTATTTAATTCATCCAATGAATTTAATTTCCCTTCTCGATTTAATCTTTTGTGCGACCCGATAGGATCTTGTAATGTTGGCAGTGACATAAAATCTCATTTTACGTTACAAGCAAAGAGCGGTGTCTAGCAACACATCAAGGCTACCCAAATTACAAGAATGTCAATGACTCGACATAACCTTTAGAACTTGTGATAATATTAACCATGTAACTTAATCCCTTTGTCCTTTGTGTTTAGATTGAACACGAGTCATGGAATAGTCATACTCGTATATTCAATCTTTATTTCTTGATCCCCAAGTAGAACTAGAATAAACGAATAAGCTCGATATCTCATATCGACTCATTCGAGCATGGCCATGCATTTTAGTTCTCACTTGATCAAGGGCCAAACACATCTCCTGTTATATAGGAGGGACAAATCCTATCTCGATCAGTCAACATCCCTCTACATAATTCGTAGTGTATCCAATAGTCGCCTTTATAGTTTACCCTGTTACGGGTAACGTTTGACAATATCAAGATACATAACTCCTTATGTTGGAATCTCTGATGATCACAAGTCGTAAGGATTACATACATTATTATCACTATGAGAATTGCATATGACGATCATATAACTATCCATGTTGCATTCTCATGGTGGGTCTGTCTAGTACATCGTTCTCTAACATGTACCCATGTGTTGATTTGATATCTCATATCAATGAACAATTCATCAATCAACACATACCAGTCTCTACGTATTATCATTATCCCTATTCATGATAATACTTGACTATGGACATCTTTAAGAATAATACAATATTATTCTAAGGACATTAACATAAATATTAATTCACATTGCACAGTTAAAAGAATAATACATAATAATGAACTGCCATTCATAAAATCATAAACATTGTATGTCAAAACAATCATCTAATGACTTGTCTTAGGGCATATCCCAACAAATCTCCCACTTGCACTAAGACCACTCATACATATACCTAATGCCTAGAGATCTAGTATGACGATCATGCTTCTGTTGTGACAGTAGCTTCGTCAATGGGTCAGATACATTATCATCTGTTGGTACTTTGCATATTTTAACATCTCCCCTTTCAACGATTTCTCGAATGAAATGAAAGCGCCGAAGTATGTGCTTGGATCTTTGGTGAGATCTTGGTTCCTTAGCCAATGCGATCGCTCCATTGTTGTCACAATAGAGTTCTATCGGATCTTTAATGCTAGGCACCACTCCAAGTTCAGAAATGAACTTCCTAATCCAAACAGCTTCCTTTGCTGCATCCGAGGCAGCAATATACTCAGCTTCCGTTGTAGAATCGGCTACTGTTTCTTGCTTTGAACTCTTCCAGCTCACAGCACCTCCATTTAGGCAATACACATATCCAGATTGCGATCGAAAATCATCTTTGTCAGTTTGGAAGCTTGCATCAGTGTAACCCATTACATTGAGCTCTTCCTCACCTCCATAAATCAAGAATGTATCCTTAGTTCTTGTCAAGTACTTCAGGATATTCTTGACAGCAATCCAGTGACCTTCACCTGGATCAACTTGATATCTGCTCGTCATGCTCAAAGCATACGATACATCGGGACGAGTACATATCATGGCATACATGATAGATCCAATAGCTGACGCATATGGAATCTCACTCATGTGTTGTCTCTCATCTGGTGTTGAAGGACACTGTTCATTCGAGAGATATATACCATGTGTCATAGGCACGAATCCTTTCTTTGATTCTTGCATGCTAAACCTTTTAAGCACTTTGTCTATGTATGTACTTTGACTTAGGCCGAGAAGCCTTCTTGATCTATCTCTATAGATCTTGATTCCTAATACATAGGTTGCTTCTCCCAAGTCTTTCATCGAAAAGCAGTTCCCTAGCCAAATCTTTACAGATTGTAAGGCAGGGATATCATTTCCAATGAGAAGTATGTCATCTACATACAACACTAGGAAAATGATTACGCTCCCACTGACCTTCTTGTAGGCACAAGGTTCATCTTCGTTTTTGATAAAACCAAACTCTTTGATTGCATCATCAAAACGAAGATTCCAACTCCGAGAAGCTTGCTTCAATCCATAAATGGATCGTTGTAGCTTGCATATCTTTCCAGCATCCTTTGGATCGACAATACCCTCGGGCTGTGTCATGTACACATCCTCGAGCAGATTTCCATTAAGGAAAGCTGTTTTGACATCCATCTGCCAGATTTCATAATCATGAAATGCAGCTATTGCAAGCAAGATCCTTATGGATTTAACCATGGCCACTGGTGAAAAGGTTTCATCATAGTCAATACCATGAATTTGTTTGAATCCTTTTGCAACCAGCCGGCCTTTATAGGTTTGTACATTACCATCCATATCGGTCTTTTTGTTGAAAATTCATTTGCACCCTATGGGTCGTACCCCTTCAGGTAGATCAACCAAAGTCCATACTTGGTTTGCATACATGGATTCCATCTCAGATTTCATGGCTTCTTGCCACTTCTCAGAATCAGTGCCCATCATAGCTTGTTGATAAGATGACGGCTCATCCTCATCAATAAGTAGTAAGTCACCTTGTTGAGTCACAAGAAATCCATATCTCTGTGGCTCCCGGTGTCCTCTTACAGACCTACGCTGGGCTTGTGTCTCTTGAGCAGGTACTTCTTCCACAACAGCTTGCCGTGCCTGCTCTGTTTCCATCTCAATATCAGGTTCAGTGTTTCTTGTGGTTGAACTTCACTAAGTTCTATTTTTTTCTCCCACTGGTTTTTCTAGAAATAAATTCTCTTTCAAGAAATACACCAGTCCGAGCAATAACTACTTTGTTCTCGGTGGGATAATAGAAATAATATCCTTTTGTTTCCTTAGGATACCCCACAAATAAACACTTATCAGATTTGGGTCCAAGTTTGTTAGTGGCGTGACGTCTAACGAAAGCCTCACAACCCCAAATCTTCATAAAAGACATACTAGGACGCTTCCCAGTCCATATCTCATATGGTGTATTTTCCACTGATTTAGATGGAACACGGTTCAGTAAGAAAATTGCTGTTTCTAGAGCGTGTCCCCAAAACGATATCGGAAGATCTGCATGACTCATCATTGATCTAACCATGTCTAACAAGGTTCGATTTCTCCTCTCGGATACACCATTCCATTGTGGAGTATACGGAGGAGTGAGTTGTGGGACTATCCCACACTCCTTTAGATAGTCATGAAACTCTTGGCTTAAGTATTCACCTCCTCGATCTGATCGAAGGATTTTGATACTTTTGCCAAGTTGGTTTTGTACTTCATTCTTGAAATCTTTGAACTTTTCAAAGGTTTCATGCTTATGCTTCATTAGGTACACATACCCATATCTACTGAGGTCATCAGTAAATGTAACGAAGTATTGAAAACCACCTCTAGCTTGTGTATTTATTGGTCCACATACATCACTATGTATTAGTCCCAATAAAACATTTGCCCTTTCAACATGTCCCTTGAAAGGGGCTTTAGTCGTCTTGCCCATTAAACAAGATTCGCATGTTTCATATGATTCAAAATCAAGTGAATCTAATACTCCATCCTTATGAAGTTTAGATATGCGGTTTTCGTTTATGTGGCCCAAGCGACAATGCCAGAGATAAGTCGGATTACAATCATTATTTTTAATCCTTTTAGTATTTATGTTATAGATAGGCATATCAAGATTTAATAAATTAAGACCATTCACCATTTGTGCACTAGCATAAAACATATCATTTAAATAAATAGAACAACAGTTGTCCTTTATTATAAATGAAAAACCACACTTGTCTAAACAAGAAATAGAATTATGTTTTTGGTAATAGATGACACAAAATAACAGTCTTTTAAAATCAACGATAAACCAGAAGGCAAAGATAAATAATAATCTCCTATAGCTAATGCAGCAACTCTTGCTCCATTTCCAACTCGGAGATCAACTTCGCCTTTCGCCAACAATCTACTCTTTTTGAGGTCCTGCACATTTACACAAATGTGAGATCCACATCCAGTATCTAATACCCATGATGAAGAAGTAGATAAATTGACTTCTATAACAAAAATACCTGAAGTGGAAGTCACACTTCCTTTCTTTAGATCCTCCAGATATACTTTGCAGTTTCTTTTCCAAGGGCCGGTCTCACCGCAATGGAAACAGTTCCCTTCCTTTGCTATCCCTCCCTTTGGTTTCAGTGCATAAGACTTTGGCTTAGATTTAACAAAGACCTTCTTTGCTTTCTTATTGCCTTTAGCTTTGGCCTTTCCTTTGCCCTTATTCACAATAAGAACATTTGTGGCCTTAGTCTTCTTTGTATTTGCTTCATATGTTCTCAACATACCAAGCAATTGTGGTAGAGTCTTTTCCATGTCAGTCATATTGTAATTTACTACAAATTGACTGAAGCTCTCAGGCAACGATTGCAAGATCACATCGGTGGCCAACTCTTGGTCCAATGGAAAACCCAGCTTGTCCAGATTCTCAATGTACCCAATCATCTTGAGCACATGAGTTCCAACTAGGCTTCCCTCTACCATCCTGCACTGAAATAACGCCTTAGAGACGTAATACATCTCTTGTCTTGCTTGCTGTTGGTACAATTGCTTTAAGTGTTCGATCGTATCGAACGCCTCCATTTCCTCATGTTGCTTCTGAAGCTCAGAGTTCATGGTGGCAAGCATAAGGCACCCAACATCAAGTGCGTCACTTTGATGCTTCTTATAAGCATCTTTATCAGCTCTTGTAGCTGTTAGGGGAGGTTCCTCAGCGGCCAAGGGTTCCTCTAGGACATATTGTTTCTTTTCTTGTTTGAGGACTATCCTCAAGTTCCTATGCCAGTCTAGGAAATTTGTCCCATTTAATTTGTCCTTCTCAAGGACCGATCGCAGTGATAAAGTGCTTGAAACGTTGTTAGTTGCCATGGATATCTACAATACAAATATGCAAAATAAGTTTATGATTTAATCATTTAACATGGTCTTATATTAAATGATACTCCCACTATTTTGTTTTAAAAAATATCAACCCTCGAAACCTTTAGTGGGCCAAGATCCATATTTCGCCTAATCTTGAGTTAGCTTTGGCTAATCACCCAAGACTCGGTTATTTAGGTAGACAACACTTTGTCAATTATATCACATATAATTCTTGGATAGTTGGACGAACAACGCTTTGTTCAATTCATCAAATGAATTATTATCCAACCTATGCCTCTAGGTTCCCAATCCTATTGAGATAACCTAGTTAAGTCGTACCCAATTTAAAGTATAACGGATATCACTTTTATCCTTTCGCGTCTTACTAAGATTGCCACGGTGCTTTGCTTTGGCAAACCCACACATGTACAATCGAAGTTTTTGACGAGTACTTTTAATTTTGGAAGGCATCTAAAACTTAATATTTTAGAGGGATTTATTGATCTCATGATTAGTTTGATAATTTAAAATATGTCCACTACATATAGTTGTATACATATCTACATATATGTGTAATAAAATTATCAATCTAAAACATAAGATAAATCATGCATCAACATACATAATTAAACGTGACATGGTTATAGCCCCTACTATTGATTTTCTCAAGCCAATGAGAAAATCCTAAGAGTCAACCTAAGGTAACTTCACAAGTACCTTCCTTTGGCTCCTATTTGTGAATGGCCTCCTCGTCCCGGCACCTTGCTCCATCTTCATTGATCACCATCAACAATTTAAACTATACTATATACAAGATATAGAATTTCTCGATTCACATTCGAGGGGAACATAGGGGAGGGATAACATTTAGAATAAAAGAGAAGGCACGACACGCAGGTCGTATTATATAAATTACAAACATTCACAAATCCTATCTAATAGGTCAAAGGGCTATAACCATGCACCATGCTCAAACAACACATAAAACATGCTTTAACATTTAATTAATTAAATTCTAAACATTTTAAAATTTAATTCTAATTAAAACTGTAAAATAATTTTTGAAAAATTATCGTACGCTCGGGACATCACATGCCACGAACTTAAGGCGACTCAAAACATGAACCAAATGGGTCTGACCCATCTAACCATACGGCTGGACCATGCATGGGCCTAGGGTTCGAAACCCTAGCCCATGACCGAACCATGCTCGAGCGGCGGCGGCGCTAGGGTTCCAAACCCAAGCCGCCTCGCACCATGTTGAGTTTCATCGAGCCATCTTGATTGAAACAATGGAATTTGTTAGCCACGAGTCACGGTCAGGCCATGCACGAGGTTGGCTCAACCATCTCGAGCCAAGGGTTTGAAAACCCTAGCTCTCATGTGGTGAAGCCACTAATCCATGCATGTGTGAACCATTATCGAGCCAAAGAGTTCAAAACTCATCCACGTCTCGAAACCTCCATGCACGAACATGAGCCACAACGACTAGGCCATCTCGAGCCAAGGGTTCGAAAACCCTAGCCCTCATGTGGCCAAGCCGTGGGTCAATTCGCTAGGGGGTGGCCGAAACTTTGTCCAATTATTTGATTATTCGCCAATTATATCAAATACAATTTTACGATGATTTTCACAAAATCGATATTAACATATCATATATGTTTATACAGTTTTAATAGCATGCAATATTATTCTAATATGATTAAAATAGTTTAACCACATAAATCCGATATGAGCCTTGTACACGGCTCTGATACCACTGTAAGTAATCCAACAATCATGGAACGCATCGGAATTTAAAAATTTGGATTACAAAACTGCGGATCTATACATAGGTTGTTCATATCGGATAAAAAATAAAGGTCTCACCCTTGTAGCGCGTTTGAGCAGATTCCACGGAGCAGCACCACGTACAACGCCTCCTCCGAGTCACTAGCAAAACTTAACAAGTTTTGCCTCAACGGTATCCACACGATCAAATCGAACGAAGGAAAAGCTTAAGAACAAAGTGCTAGATTTGTTCTTAAACTAAAACAAGAAGCACACTTGATTCACAATCAAAAGATGGCACAAAATCACCAAGAACCACACGGCTATGAAGAAGCCGAGAGCTCAAGTTGGTGCGGCCGTGAGCTTGCTTGTAGGCTAGGTTTTATCTTTATAAAATGTTATCAAGGAATGAATTAACAATTAATCACCTTGTTATTTTATATATGATTTAATTAAAGGCTTTCTTAAAGCCTCATGGGCCCAAACCCATGATTTAATTAAAACATTTTAATCACTTAATTAAGATTCTTCTTAATTAATTAATTCATCCAATGAATTTAATTTCCCTTCTCGATTTAATCTTTTGTGCGACCCGATAGGATCTTGTAATGTTGGCAGTGACATAAAATCTCATTTTACGTTACAAGCAAAGAGCGGTGTCTAGCAACACATCAAGGCTACCCAAATTACAAGAATGTCAATGACTCGACATAACCTTTAGAACTTGTGATAATATTAACCATGTAACTTAATCCCTTTGTCCTTTGTGTTTAGATTGAACACGAGTCATGGAATAGTCATACTCGTATATTCAATCTTTATTTCTTGATCCCCAAGTAGAACTAGAATAAACGAATAAGCTCGATATCTCATATCGACTCATTCGAGCATGGCCATGCATTTTAGTTCTCACTTGATCAAGGGCCAAACACATCTCCTGTTATATAGGAGGGACAAATCCTATCTCGATCAGTCAACATCCCTCTACATAATTCGTAGTGTATCCAATAGTCGCCTTTATAGTTTACCCTGTTACGGGTAACGTTTGACAATATCAAGATACATAACTCCTTATGTTGGGATCTCTGATGATCACAAGTCGTAAGGATTACATACATTATTATCACTATGAGAATTGCATATGACGATCATATAACTATCCATGTTGCATTCTCATGGTGGGTCTGTCCAGTACATCGTTCTCTAACATGTACCCATGTGTTGATTTGATATCTCATATCAATGAACAATTCATCAATCAACACATACTAGTCTCTACGTATTATCCTTATTCATGATAATACTTGACTAGGGACATCTTTAAGAATAATACAATATTATTCTAAGGACATTAACATATATATTAATTCACATTGCACAGTTAAAAGAATAATATATAATAATGAACTGCCATTCATAAAATCATAAACATTGTATGTCAAAACAATCATCTAATGACTTGTCTTAGGGCATATCCCAACACATACAACGCTTGCTGACTTTTCCCTCGCCACTTCTCGGAGCGCCTTATCACCAAGACTCAATATTATTGAACTATGAGCCTTGTCTAGGATATCCGACTTCTCTTTTTCAGATAGGGTGGCAGTGAGTGCGCCGATTCCTTTCGGTGCGTCTACTGTTCCTTGTTGCTCCAAGATTGCTCGCATCTTGATTCTCCATAATCCAAAATCGTTCTGCCTAGAAAACTTCTCTATATCGAACTTGGTGGATCCCATCGTCGTGGATTCGCTTCCAACAGACGGCGCCAATTGTTGTGAAACTCGACCGATTCGATCGCACCAATCTATATGATATACCAACTAAGTTCCTGTCTATACAAATTTTATCTGTTTATGTAGAAACGATTTCCTTGAATTAAATCTTGATCAAGATTTAGCCAACTTCACGTCACTTATACTGAAGTGCAAAACACACAGCACATATATTCTTTACGCATCAGATAAAGGATATACACGCAGAGCACCTAAAATCACAGCATAAGAAATAATAGCAGGGAAGAAAATTGACACCGGGATTTACGTGGTTCGGCCTTCAAACCTGGCCTACATCCACGAGAGGGGGCGTTTCCTTTAAGCACCGAAAGCAAGAGTGAATCGATTACAACACACACATCTTGTTTCTCAAACTCTCACTCAATCCTCACTGATACATGGGAGATTTCACAAGATTATCAATGTGTTTCTAACTACGATTCTTCCTCTCTTGATCCTCTCAACGCTCTCTCGGTTTCTTCCCAGAAAAGCAGCTCCTCTTCATCGCTGTTTTCTTTCCACCGAAGAGCACTTGAAAGCCTTTTTCCTTCTTTTAGAAACTGCTCAATGCCCCTCTCACTTTTCTCTGTTCCCTTAATCTGATTTAATAGCCAAGTAATTTAGGGCTTTTCTCTCACCATCACAACCGTTGGATCAGCCCCATGAATCTTGATCGAGTGAGAATTTTGCAAAGAGAAATGGAAGGTGGCGTAGAATTGGGAGTGTGCTGCCACTTGTGAAATAATGGCTTATGAGAGGAGAATATGTCAGAGAGGTGGTATCGGTGTATTGGCTGCTTGCGTTGTTGATGGGTTTTCAGGTGACAAAATAAACATTCACCGTTACTCATGTTGTGCATGTAAGGTTGAATCTACCCAAGAAGTCAATAGGTACTTGCATGTAATATAAGTGCACCTCATGAATATAGTGGTGCACTTATTTTAAGTGGATCGCTAAACTCATGTAGTGCAATTATATTACATGTACCGATAAACTCAGGTACAATCTTTTAACAAAAAACATAGTATAAATTAAATGCATCGTTTGAGTCTATCTGTGTATGTAAATTAAAAGCACCGATAGACTCAGGTATTATCTTTAGCCAAAAACATAGTCTATTGTAAATTACAAGCATTGCTGGAGTCTATCGATGCATGTATTTATATGCACCGATAGATTCAGTTTGCATTTTTCTGGCTAGAAAAAGTTCGAGGCAATTTTGCTTAGAGGTTCTTATGGTTCCTCAATCACATGGTATTTATGGCTTGCAAACTAAATTCTGAGGTGGTGATGTAGTTGATTCATTGTTTAATAACCCCACATATTTGGAGATCATATTTCTTTTCAGCACTGTGATTGATTGCCTTGAGGTGCAGAATAAGACTTGGAAATTTTTTTATTTTTTTATTTTTTTATTTGTTATGAATTCCATGGTTGACTTGTTAATTCAGGAGCTAGCGCATAGTTGTGTAAATTTTGAGATGATGCCCTAAGAATGCATGCCGAAACTGAAGCCACAATTTGGCTTTTTGCTTTTTGCGCGCATGAGTCTATCGGTGCATCTAATAATAGTTTATCGAATTACATGCACCGATATACTATTATTTTGGTCCGTTCTATATAGGTAATATATCCATTCACCATCTTCTTCTGTATGCATTTATTCACTGCATAAACTCATACATGAAACAACATACATCGTTTTATAATTTTGTGACTGTGTGTTGTTTTGATGCTTATTGTCCGAGTTTTTCTGGGTTTCAAAATTTTCGGATGAATTAATGGGTGAAAGAATTGTAATCTTGGGATTTTGGCTGCAAGCGAGGATAGAGATACAAAGGAGCGAGGACAATAGTGTATATGAGAGTAGGGAGGAGAAGTTGACGAAATGGGTGGCGAGGCCGAGGATTTGAATTGGATGTGGACGTAGAGTTAATTTATTATAAATTGCGCACAAGCGGCCATGAATCTCGATCGAATGAGAATTTTGCAAAGAGAAATGAAAGGTGTCGTAGAATTGGGAGTATGCTGCCACTTGTGAAATAATGGCTCATGAGATGAGAAGATGTGAGAGAGGTGGTGCTGGTGTATTGGCTGCTTGCCGTGTTGATGGGTTTTTAGTTGAGGTAATAAACATGTATTACATGGGTCTAGTGGTGCATTTAAATTAAGTTCACGGATAGACTCATGCGATGCACGTAAGGCTGAATGTACCCAAGAAGCCAATATGTGCATGTAATATAAGTGCACCGGATTAGTATAGTGACGCACTTAATTTAAGTGCAACGATAGACTCATGTGATGCAATTATATTACATGCACCGATATACTCAGGTATTGTCTTTTAACAAAAAAAATAGTCTATGGGTTCATGTAAATTAAATGCATCGTCTGAGTCTATAGGTGCATGTAAATTACATGCACCGATAGACTTATGTATTGTCTTTAACAAAAAAAACATACTCTATTGGTGAATGTAAATTACAAAAAATGTTTGAGTCTATCAGTGCATGTATTTACATGCACCGCTAGACTCAGTCGGTGCATGAAGGTTTAGTACACATGCTGCAATTTTCTGGCTAGAAAACGTTCGAGGCATTTTTGCTTAGAGGTTCTTATGGTTGCTCAATCACATGGTAACTAAAATTTGAGGTGGTGATGTAGTTGATTGATTGTTTAATAACACCACATATTTGGAGTTCATATTTCTTTTCAGTACTGTGATTGATTGCCTTGAGGTGCAGGATAAAACTTGGAAAAAAATTTATTTTTTATTTGTTATGAATTCCATGGTTGACTTGTTATTCAGGGGTTAGGGCATAGTTGTGTAAATTTTGAGATGATGCCCCAAGAATGCATGCCTAAACTCAAGCCACGGTTGTGCTTTATTCCTTTTGCTCGCATGAGTCTATCGATGCATCTAATTATATGCACCAATAGACTATATTTTTGGTCCGTTCTATATAGATAATATCTCCATTCACAACCTTATTCTGTAAGCATTTATTCACTGCAGAATTTCATACATGAAACAACATATATAGTTATTTAATTTTGTGAATGTGTGTTGTTTTGCTGCTTATTATACGAGTTTTTCTGGGTTTCGAATTTTCTGCAAGAATTAATGGGTGAAAGAATTGAAATCTTAGGATTTTGGTTGCAAGCAAGGATTAGAGATACAAAGAGGAACGAGGACTATAATGTATATATATGAGAATAGGGAGGAGAAGTTGACGAAATGGGTGGCGAGATTGGAATTGGATGTGTACGTAGAGTGCAGTGGAGAGGGAGGGAGGAGTTCACGTCTGGAATCGTCTTTGTTAACAGTGAGTTATTAGGGATATTTGGTTATTGTCTCCAGAATTGGACTTATTTGAAAGCGATTATTTTTTGGTGGATTAGACCAAAAGACTTTCTCATCCTGATATAATATTTATTACTTCCAATTGAGTTAGGCAGGCCCACAATTACTAGTTCATATGTTTCAATTTTCATTATATTTATTTACATAAGTAATTCGTAGGTACTTATGAACAGATATTGGAGAGAGAACGATGTGTCAAAAAAGTGAATTGCTGTTATGGGCTTAAAGTAACCATAGCCCTCTTGGTTGAGTGGCATGATTCCTTCCAATTTGGAAGTGGACTCATCTTGTAGACTCCCTCTTGGTTGAGTGGCATGATTCCTTCCAATTGGGAAGTGGACTCATCTCGTAGACTCGTATATATAGGCACATAATATCCCAAAAAGTCAGGGTGTTCACGGGCCGGATCGGACCGGATTCATACCGGATCCGATCGGTCCCGGTCTCGATTTTGGTGGAACCAGACCAATCCGGTTCCGAACCGGATTGGTCCGGTTCCAAACCGGATTGGTCATATGCCATGGAACCGATCCAGTTCGGAACCCCGGATCCGAATTATCTGATTGGTCTGGGATAAATCGGTTCCGACCGGAACCAGTTTGGAGATCGATCGCCATTTTCGACGATCGATCGCCAAATGTTTATGTTTTTTTAAACCACGGGTCTTGGCGATCGATCGCCAAGATTCTAGCGATCGATCGCCAAGCCAACTTTTTTAATTTTTATTTTTTTTTTCAACCCAAATCGTAAAGGAAAAATACATCATTTATTGAATATGGAAAACAATATAAAAGATACATCATTTGAAATTTATAATAAAAATACATTATTCATCATAATTTATAAGTATAGTCTTGGTCAATTCTTCTTCTTCTTCGGAACTTTCATTGCCGAACTCGTCGATTCCTCATTCTCTCTTATTTCTTCTCTCACCATCGAACCAATCTCTTAGCAGCGTAAGCATGCACAATGATTCTGCTTGTAGAGAAACTCTAAAGTCTCCAATGAGCCGAGCACAAGTTGAAAATGCCGACTCTGACGCGACACTGGATGTTTGGACTACACATACATCTCTAGCCTTTTTGGCTAAGACTGGATATTGTCTTGCGTTTGCTTTCCACCACTCTAGTACATCAAAATTTCCATCTGTAATGAACATTTGACCCAGGGAGAACTGCAACTCATTTGAAGCGGTAGATGACACTCCGCTTCCTCTCTGCTTCTTTCTTCCAAGGCTCCGCAACAGATTAATCCTTCCGCTTCGTGACTGACTAGCATCTTGTTCTTCTCCTCCTACTACACGTGCCGATGAGCTCTGTCCCTGTTCACTATGGTACAATCCAAACATATTTTGGAGAGAATGCATAATTGATGTCTTTTGATCGTCAACACCCTTATCCAAAAACGTACTATAATATTCAAAGAAAGTATCGAAAGATCCTACACCCTGACTTGGGTCTAACAATGTAGATATACAGTGCACGTGTGGAATTTGTTCCCAATATTTTTTAGACTTCTCCTCCATACGATAAACGAACGACGTCAACTCAATATCATCTCCAAATTCAATGAATTTACAAAACATGTTAAATACAAGTGGAAGAAAATAATGAGAAGTAGGATTGGAAACACCGGAGAAACGATCCGTTGCATCTTTAAAGGTTGATAACAAAGCAGTTAAATTATTAACAAAAACCAATCCTTATCAGACAATAAATAACTTTCATCACTTCAGGCATTTGATAAGAGTTATAAAAAGAAGTTAAATCATTTTGATAAGGTTACATTGATTCTATCATTTTGTGCAAAGAATTCCATGGACTTACAATGGGCGGTGGAAAAAGAGTAAACTGAAGGTTCTGGCTTGCACACGTATGTTTCCAATCACGCTTAATGTGTGACTGTCGTATCCATTGACAACAATTTTTAAGTTTGTCTATGCTACTATATTCAGCATCTTCATAACCATCTTTTACTGCTAAATTAATTATATGGCATGCACATCTAACATGAAAAAAACACCATTAAGCATTGGTCGTAAATATATTTTAAGTTCACGCATTGCCGCATTATTATTTGAAGCGTTGTCAAGTGTAATCGAACAAATTTTATCTGTAATTTCATAAAATCTACAAACATTAACAATAAATTTAGCAATTTGGGAACCAGTATGTGTAGATTTTAATTCATCCAGTGACAAAATTCTTTTCTGCAAACACCAGTTATCATCAATCCAATGACAAGTAATAACAAGAAAAGAAAGTAGTGCGGTATTCGTCCAAATATCAGTAGTTAAACTTAATCTGCAGTTAATAGAAGAAATATTATCAACTAAAGTCTTGCGGTAATCAAGAAACACATCCACAATATTTCTTTTCAAAGTATGCCTAGAAATATGTCTAAAACATGGTTAGATACCAGAAGAAAATTCAATAAAGCCATCTTTTTTAGAAAACAAAAAGGGAAGTTCACATCTTACAATAAAACTAACGAATAATCTTTTGTTCATTTCCGGTGTTAAGATAAAATTAGTGCCAGACTGAGGATTAATTTGAAGTTGGGTTGGTTCTCTACCTAATGGTTGTAAAGTAACATCATCAAAATTATGTTTTTTCACTAGATGTTTCTTAAAGGTTCCGGTACCGCCAGCGGAACCACCTGTTTTATAATTATATGTGGTTTTACATATTTTACAAATAACAACAGATTCGTTCGTACCTGGTTTTGTCTCGACGTCAAAATGATCACATACCTTGCTTCGTTTGGACGGTTACTCGTGTGACTCGAAGCGGCAGTAGTCGCGGATGACCCGCCGGTGGCCGGATTTTGGGAGGCCGTCGGTTCTGCAACGTGTTCCGCTTTTTCAACATCATAAGCATTATCAAACTCGGCAAAAATATCATAATTTTCTTGGAATAAAGGTGGATTTGAGGAACCACTACGACCAGTAGAAGAAGATGCCATCGTATTAGTGGAAATATGGAAAAATGAGATAATTGAATAAAAGATTAGGATTATAAGAGTAAGAGAGTTGGAGAGGAAAAATGAGGTATATATAGAAGCAAATTTTTTTTAAAAAAATTTTTTTTTTTTTTGAAAACCATTGCCCAACGGTAGTCCAGTGGCCAACGGCTACAATGCCGTTGGCCACATAATATTTTTTTTATATTATTTTTCACCGGTTTCGGTTCCGGAACCGAAACCGATAGAATCGGAACCGCCGGATTGGCGGTTCCGAATCCCTGGAACCGATCCGATCTGGGTAAAACCCTGATTGGATTCCGGTTCATAACCGGACCAACCGGTTCTGGTTCCGAACCGGTTCGGAACCGGAACCGATCGGTCCGATTCCGGTTGATCCGGCCCAATAAACACCCTGACCAAAAAGCCTACATGTCCAAAAAATTCGAAGAGAATAGTTGTTCTATAACCCATATTAGTTTACGGAGCCAGACCCAAAATACGTACGTTAGAGGATCTTACACATCTAGCTACCATATTGCCTCGTCCAAGCTTGCACTTGGAGTCTCCCGTAACGCATACTAATGAGTGTACCAGAAGGTGCCAGAAGAATTATCTATGAAATTGAAACTAGAACAGACGCTGACTACTAATATTGCTAGAGCAATATCAAAAATGTTCACGTGAAATGTGAATAATTGCATATTTTACTGTATTCCTTTTTTTTTTATCGGACAATTTTTTAAAAAAAATACTCAACCAAACGTACAAAAGAATAAAACAAACTACCAAAAATGAAATAAGAATATCCAAGTCCTAAAGGAAAAAACAAACAATCCCCAACAATCTTGAGATTACAAGCCACACGCGGTTGTGATGCCAATCTAAAATTGAAAAATTGAAGAAATTCTTGTCAAGATCATTAAACCAACTTCATGTCCGAAGCTTTATAAGATCTACAAGCTGGGGCGGACCTGACCCCCCCACACAAAATTTTTTTTTTGACCTTTTTTGAAAAAAAAAAAATTTTTTGCACCACTAAAATTTTTTTAACCCTAACTATTATATAAAAAAGTTTCACCCACTCAATTTTTTTTTGAGTTCGCCCTGTCTACAAGGCATTCCCACCTTACGTTATTCATTGTTGAATATCACATTATTTAACTGTATTCCTGAAATGAAAAAAGAAACTAGTTTTAAGACTCTGAGTGATCGGTTAAGGATCGGCCACGAATATATTCTTGTAGTTTCCAAATTAAATAAGAATGTTGCAATGATGCTCACACCCTTTTGATTCTTTCGTTTAAAAGTCCATTTCCCACATGCAGAGAAGACGCGATATTTTGCCTCCATTTTTGACCGATCTCCATTGAAGCTTCTATGATCGTTCTAACAACGGTGGATTATTTTCTTGTATAAATTGGATTATATTGAAGTAGTTGGTGAATTGGGAACATGGCGGGTAAACTCATGCGAGCGCTTCAGTATAACGGTAATGGCTATGGTGGCGGTGCTGGTGTGAAGGTAAAATTTCTTTAGTTTCCACTTATTAATTTCTCATCATCTAACTTTCAATTGTAAATGCCTTATATTTAGCATACATTATTAGAGAATAAATATAGATAGTAAATTGTTCAATCTTTAGACAATAATTCAACATAATATCATCGTCTCTGGCTAACGCCGATGTGTTATGTTCAAAACTCACGAACAACAATCACATAAATATCTACTCGATGGATCTCCAAAAAAAGCAGATTTAATCTGTAAAGTGTTAGAGTATAAATAATATATTGTTCAATTTGTTAAATGAGTTTTGTACCTAAAAGTCAAATGTCACCTCACAATTTACAAGTACGAGACTCGTAGCATTGGGCCATGTTCTGTTACGAACTTAAGACTAACATATTATGTAATATTGCTTAGAGTTTCTGAAAAGTGAAATATGTGATTCTAACATATGATTTTGGAAAGAAAATGTCCATTCGAATGTAATATTATGATTCATGTATATATGACATTGTATTATACTAATCTTGTCGATCCGCGAATTTATTTATTTATTTATTTTCTGAATGTATCCTGGAATGCTAGTGAATGGTGATCATGATAGATTATGATAATTTGATAATGCTTACGTTCTTCTAAATGTTCTTCAGCATGTTGAAGTTCCGATTCCTGATCCTGGTAAAGGTGAAGTGCTCCTAAAACTGGAAGCCACGAGCTTGAATCCAGCCGACCCCAAGACTCATAAGCTTAAACTCTTGCTTCGCCCTTTTTTTTCTAGGAATACTTTAATCCCGGGTAATAATTTATCAAGTTTATTAATTCTCAATCTGCATATATATATATATATATATATATATCGGACCACACCCGTTGCATGCAAGAATTTTCCCTTGTTAAAATATGTACTGATTTTGAATATTTTGAATGATGATATTTTGGATTGTAATTTGTAGCAACTGATGTAGCTGGCGAGGTAGTGGAGATTGGACCAAATGTCAAAAATTTCGAAGCAGGTGACAAGGTTGTTGCGGTGCTTGATTTCTTTGTAAGTATCAAGCTTTCTATCTCTATTTTCCTTATTAGTGATTAAACTCTCAATTAAGTACAGTTAAATTATGCTTTCAACTTTCGAGTGGTCCTTCGTCTTGTTTCTTTCAATCAGAATAGACCCAAAATGTCGTGATTCATGAAATTTCGAATGGAATTTTGATAGTTAGGTATTCTTTACACAAAATTCGATCTTGTTTCCTAAATCTTTACAAAACAGACAGGAGGAGGCTTAGCAGAATACTGCATAGCTAAGGAAAATTCAACGGTCCACAGGCCTCCCCAACACTCCCCTGCCGAAGCAGCCGGTCTTCCTATAGCTGGCCTCACGGCTCTACTCGCACTCACCGATAAATTCGGAGGCATCAAGCTCGATGGAACCGGCCAGAAAAAGAACATTCTGATCACCTCTGCAGCAGGTGGCGTTGGCCACTATGCCGTGCAGCTAGCAAAGCTCGGAAACACGCACGTAACAGCCACATGTGGTGCCCGAAATCTCGAGCTCGTGAAAAATCTTGGAGCCGACGAAGTTCTTGATTACAAGACGCCAGAGGGCGCAGCCCTTAAAAGTCCATCGGGGAAGAAATACGATGTCGTGATACATTGTGCCAGGATGGCGTTTTCTTGGTCGGTTTTCAAGCCGAATCTAAGTGAAAATGGGAAGGTGGTTGATATTAGTGCAGGGATTGGAGCAGCGTGGACTATCTTTGTGCAAAAAGTTACATTTTCTAAGAAGATATTGGTGCCTTTGCTGCTGATTCCTAAGGGGGAGGATTTGAAAAGACTTGTTGAACTGTTCAAGGAAGGGAAGATTAAGACTGTGATTGATTCAATTCATCCTCTTAGCAAAGGTGAGGTTGCTTGGAGTAAGGTGTTGGATGGGCATGCTACTGGAAAGGTCATTGTGGAGCAGTAACTAGAAACCTTTTCAATATATTACTTACTTTATGAAAACAGATATTCTAGATGCATTCTATTTCAGTAACATTTTATAAGATACAGTGTGAAGATTACAAATGATTTTATTCTACATATTCGTCTAGACTATTGTATATTGCAAGGTCAATATAAAATCTACATGCTAGATAACAGACACGAAATATTCCAAGGTCTGAACTCATCACTTGCTTTGATCTAGCAGATCTACAGCAAATATATTATCAGGCAATTTGAAAAGGATTAAATCAAGTTATGGAACCTACCAAATCATTTTAGTGCATGATAAACCACCATATCAGGTAATAAAAGCATCCTATCAATTCCCATCGGCTTTTCTCATGAGCTTTGTTTAGATTATTAAAACTTCAAGATTTGATTCACACTCTGTCAATCAATTCATCCACGAATAAGAACATTCACAGCACACAAATTTTCAGAACAATTTACAAAGATCTACAGCTTCTCTCCACTGAATTCACTCTCTTTTCTTTCAATCTCACATACAAGAACACTGTTATTCTACTCTCTTTTTGCTCTTCGAAGAACTTGAACTCTCCAGAAAACAATCTGCCTTCATTCAAGGCTGTGTCTGACTCTTTGTAGTGTCCCACAGTAACCGTTTCTTGAAGTCTTGTCAACCTCTCTAGCTTATCTCCTTTAAGTATCCAGTATTATGCTTTGGTTTGTTCAACCTCCAATAAACTAACCCCCAGTCAGTTATTTAGCTTATGTAATTGTACTCTTGAGTACTTGATAAGACCTGACTTGGAGTGACAATATCCGGTCCACAAGCTTGATGAGTTTGCATAAGTTCGTTTTCTGAACTTAGAGGTGAACCATCTCCTTCTTACCCATTCAATTATTCTCATCACCGAACTTGTGCTTTAAAAAATCTTCAGCTTGATTGTGCAAAAGTAATGGAAACTACGCCTTCTACTGTATCTGTTTATATTTTGTTGCTCCGGTTTTGAGTCGTATGTTATGGTTCTCATGGTTATTGGTGCGATCCATATACTACGTTTTTCTGGCTCTCAACAGTTTCGTTTTTGTATATTAGTTAACAAGTTTTGTGATCCATATTTCACATTTCTACTGATTGGTTTTCTATGAATCATAGATTTTTGGTTAAAAAGCTTCGTGTATGCTCTAGAAGATGGTTGTAAGATGCTTTGAACTTCTCTATCAATCATAGATTTTGGGTTAACACTGTAGAAATCTTATATGGATGTGTATCTTTGGAATATAAGCAAGCAAAGTAACAATGATTTTGAAGGATGAATGTCGAGGCGAGATTTCTAATCTTCGTTCTTGAAACGATATTGTCTCACTATGATGCTCACGGTTTAGCGGCATTGTTTCCCAAAACACAACGACAATGATTCGCGACAGCAGCACTTCAAATCACGAATCCTTAAACCACAAATGTTTAAAGACACTCAACCAAGAACAAGAGATGAACAATATGAATATGTAGAAATTTTGCTCTCAAAAACTTGAATTTGATCTTGCAAAAGTGTGTTTAATTCATTCAAGGGTGGTTCTATTTACTAAATCAATAAGCATCATCAAAAGACATCTTTTGAAAGTGTTTTTCATGAAAAATAGCAACTAAACGTGAAAGAGTACACAACCCTTCAGAAAAAACTGATTTTCATTCTTTGGACAGAAACCGAGGCGCTAGGGCGATCGCCCAGGCAATAGGCAGTGCTGGGGCGCTTGCACAAGCAGTGCTGGGGCGCTTGCACAGGCCGCACCAATGCTGCCCACACTGCCCCGATTTACCTGGACAGTGTTTTCTTGTCCGTTTTCACCCGTTTTTCATCCACCATTCGTATTTATCTGACTTTACAATGTTTAATATCAATTAATTAACGATATTTTTCCAACAAATACAATAACATGATCCTTGAATTTTGTCCAAATACCGACTCACTAAAATTGTCACTACAGTAGTATATAAATTGACTGAATTTGAAAATCATAGTCAAAATCATGTAAACAACTAAACAGGGTATGAAATCATCATTTCAAATAAATTAATCCAAACAACCTTAATTTTTAACGGAAAGTCGAGGAAACATTCAAATTTGCTAAATAGTGCACAATCGTTGGAACAACAAAGAACTGGAGATAGAGCATTTATAGAATACTAGTTCCTTTGATACCGTACAAGTAACATTTTATGTGATCACGTTATACATAAAATAATGATAAACGCACGCAAATTATTCAATATAACAGCTGCACCCCGACACAGTAGCTCCTACAAATGATGTGCCGGAAGATTTCATTGATAAAAGCGCAAGACAGCCTTGCGGTTGATGGACCTCGAGTCTACCTAGCTTACAGTGGAGTGGTTCCACAAACCTCAAACAGTACCAAAAGCAAGCACGAATGTTGCAACTCCAAATGTAGACCATTATGCTGGCAATCATATAGGAAATTTGGCACATATCAAGAGATCTTCATAGACACTGACTTGAGTCAACGCTAATCTGGAATGAAATTTGAATGAAACAAACATGGAGTATAGCCTGTCAGGAAAATGATTCTCGTAAAGTTCTCAATTAAATAAGAACAAAAAAGAGCTAAAAGATAAGTTGGGCAACATGTAGTTAGCATGTTCAAAGTAAGGAACAATCACAAAGTCTCCAAATCTTTACACATATCTGTAAGAAAAAGAAAAAAAAACATGAATTGTTCAGCCTAAATTTGACAAGTCGGCATCTAAGACATAAAAAAAATAAATTGATTCCGAGGAGAATCAAAACTTACCAAAATCGAATAAGAATTTAGACTCCACACAAATCCACATAATAAAGCATCTATCTCAACTACGAAAACCAAAGCCGAAGCAAATGAAATCAAAGATCTATTCCTCAAAGAAGTGCCAAGCATAAGTATCTTTCAAAATGCAAAGTGAGTAGTTGAAAATATCTCACATAATAAGGTAATTGTTGATATATGTAGAATTACTGAGAATGAAACGATTATTTTGTGTTGCTTTAACCGCAATGGAAGCACGATTGGATAATAGGATTGCAAGGTGTAATAATAGTAAATGTCATGAGATATGAAAATGACTGCGTTTATTGTCCAGTTACGAGATATTTTTGACATGTTTGGCGGAATGAAATCTTGGAAGGCCAATGAAAATATTAGACTCGTGAAAATAAATAATCATTAGGAAATGCACAAGAACCCATATTTACTTGGAACGTGTTTTAAATATCATTAGCTTTTTATATTCAATTTCATACTAATTTGTTTCTCACTTCGGTCCACTTTTCTCTTTTTTCGTAGTGGTAGAGCAAAACAACATGAAGTATTTATAGAAAAATACGATCAATACATTCACTTTGTTTCAAACGACGATTACAAGGATCAATACATTGAAAGTTCAAGCCAATACAACAACAAGAATCAATACAAGCCATCAAATACATACAATCTTCGAATTTTGTTAAAAGTAAGTTTAGCTAGATATCATATGATATGATGCAACATGTGAGGTTCATTAAATAAATATATGCATTTATATACTCCGTATTTTTATAGTAACATTCACACCTTTGCATGTAAATATCACTCGATTCCAAGCCAAAACAGGTTTGTTTGATGATGCCCTTAAGGGTAGTGCCCTTAGGGGCATCATAACCATTCATTTGGAATCTTTTTTTAAAAAAGAAAAAAAAGATTCCAAATGGATGGTGGATGATGTCCCTGAGGGCAGTGCCCTTAAAGGCAGCAACAATGAAACCTCCAAAACATATGTACAAACAAAACCATACTATACCAGCTAGTAGTCAATTTAGTTGACCATATACATATTTATAACTTATTGATTGCCCTAAATTCAAATTCTTTTTTTGAATGACCACTGAAAATATTACTGATTTCCCCTCATTCCCACCATGTCACTTGAAGAATCGACCCCAAAATCATGAACCCCAAAATCATGACATTCCAATAGCCACGAGCATGTATCGTTCCAAGATTTCGAGAAAAGGTTGTTCACCTCTTGGTCCAAACATGGCAACTCCCACGGAACCTCAGTTTGAGTTGTTGGATCATCCCCAAATAGGCAAGTCATCAAAGGGTCATTTTCGTATAAAATGTTATCACATAAAATCGATTCATCTGATGAACAATTTTCATGTGGCGAAAAAGGGTTATCTTCTGAACTGGCGGTACATTTAGCTTCTGGGAATTGATTTTTGGCAGGTTTCGGGAAATTATCCGAGTCATTGGACTGTGAATTCGTAGTTTTGTTACTGTTTTCGTGTTGGACTAGTGGTTCATGCGTGACAGGATCAATTCCCATTTTCAGTAGCTTTTTCTTGATATGGGTGTTCCAGTGATTTTTAATCTCATTATCAGTCCTACCTGGTAGTCGTGCTGCAATTTTGGACCACCTAAAATAGAAATTTAAGAGTAGGGTTAGTGCCTGACAATCATAATTCTGACGTGCCTGAAAGCAATACGGGAGAAACTACTTTATGGCTACAAGAAATTACTTTGGCATATAAAAGATATAAGTATAATATTATGACCTGCAACTGAGAAGAACGAGTGCACACTGCATCTGATCGCTCGACTTAAAGCAATCAGAATAATCTTATTTGTTTTTCTACTTATACTTTTCTCTATTTTTTTAGAGAAGCAAAAACAGAAGCAAAAAAATCAAATATACAAGATCATTTTAATGTCTAGTATCATCATTCATTTATTTTGATTTAGAGTAATGATAACGTTTCCTCCTCCTAAATTGATATTGAGGTGCCACCTAAAATATATAACACTTTTTTACATCAATACAAGGGGCTACTTTGACTATAAAATCTATAGATTAGTACTCATTAGAGTCACCTTTTATTTATTATATATATATATATATATATATATATATATAAAAGAGTCAATTTTAATATTCGAATACAATAATGATATAGAATTCTTTTTGATTTTCTTTTTTTCAATATCGAAGCAAACATCCTAAAATCATATTTTCTGGCTTTTATTTCTGATTTTTTCATATACTTTCTACTAATAATTACTTAATCTACATATAGTTGTTGCTTAAAAAGAATGGTTCCATACATCAACGAACACAAATTCTTATCAACCATAATTTTATAAACCATGATTGAATATTTTGGTTTGTAGCCGACGCCCTATCCATACAAGAATTTTCGGATTTGATGAACAAATGCAGCCAAGGACATGGAGTGTTGCAGATACTTGGTCCGCATTTGGTCCCTTTCTATATAAGAACTTGAATGTATTGGGAAAAAACATGTAAAGACTCAAACATACCAAAAATAAAACAAACATGGAACTATCGAAGAGAACAATGCTATGAATATACCTGTTGCCAAGCCGCGCGTGAAGATCAATAACCAATTGCTCCTCTGCCGCAGTAAGAAGACCTCTCTTCAAGTCAGGGCGGAGATAATTTGTCCACCGGAGGCGACAACTCTTGCCACAACGGCGGAGCCCCGCCAATTTGGGAACGGCCCGCCAGCAACATTGGCCTTTTGTCAGAATAAAATTTATAAGTTTGCTGTCTTCCTCCGCAGTCCACGGCCCTTTTTTCACCCCAGCTTTGTCGCAACATGGTTGTCTTCCCATCTCCACCACAAACAGTACAATAAAATATATTATTATCTTAGATTTTAGAACTTCGGTAGAACTCAAAAGTCCCCTTACCCACCTTTATATACCCCCAAACTTAGGCATAAACGTATCAGTTACTTTCTTTTTTAATTTAAAAAAATTAATTATTTCTATTACTATTAATTTGTGTGTGTACATATATATTAGTCCCCTTCCACATACGTTGCCGCGCATATATATATTTTTTAAATGATATGATAATTATAACACTGGTTTTGTTTATTTTGATTTTAGTTTTTTTTTTAAATAATGAATTATATAGTATTTTTATATTTAATTTTTTTGAATTTTAATAATTTTTTTAGGTAATATTATAATTTGTATAGTATGTGTGATGCTAATTTGCATGATTGGAACGTAGCGAAAATTGGTGGACACATATATGACAAGTGTGATGATAATATTTTAGATTGACAGGAACATAAGTATAATTAGACATTGGTATAAAATAGTCGGACCACTAAGATCTTTACGTATTTTATATATATATAAATGGCCCACCATTGGATTTATGAAAGGTACTGGTGAACTGCAAGCATATTAGAGTAAACTCCACATGGCGAATCTAATTGGGTAAACCAAAAACCAAGCTACATTGTACTTCAAGCATTGCCTTTCAAACCCATAAAAGAACCTGCCAGAAGCCCAGAATTATATAAATCTTGCATTAGCTTTTTAAACAATTCTTTAAATTGTGGTAATATTAAAGTTTTGAAGTTATTATATTTTGTTATTTAAAAAATATTTTAATTTAAAACTTGGGGATATATTTAAATAGTTTGACGGGTTTGTATATATATTGGAAATAAGAGTGAGGTTAGAGGTATAATTTTGATCTTGAATTTGTATGTGGTTAAAAATTCGTACAGTACATAACGATAAAATTATAAAAATTTCAGAGCTCTACTCGAATTCGAAACATAAGCTCACAAAATAAAATAAGGGTAAATTTAAAAAAATTGTCCTATAGGACAGAGGTCTTTATAATAATGTCTCAAACATTTAGTACTAATCAAATATAATATCATATAAATTATTTTTAATCAAAAATAGCCCAAACTTTTGTTTTTTAATCAATCTAGTCCCAAACTTTTATTTTTAATTAAAAGTTGTCTCAAACCCCTTTATTCAATTATTGTTGGGAAATTGACCCTCCAAATACACCCCCAGGAGCTGCACCTTTTTGGGGGAAAGAAAGCAAAAGGAGCAATAGTAACGACACAATGATTTAACTTAAAAAAACTCCCAAAGCATAAGAAAAACCACTAGTATCAAAGAAGAAAATACATTATATGAAAAAGTGTTACAACTACATAATTTTTCTTCTCATCCCAAACTAGGGGTGCTTAACGGATCGGACCGGTCCGGTCCGGAATCGGCCTGTTCCGAATCCGTTAAGCACGGATCGGTTCGATCCGTTAAGGAACATGATCGGATCCGGTTTCGGTTTTCAACCGGTTCTGGATCGATCCGGTCCGGTTTGTTGCTTTAATTTTTTATTTTTTGTTACAAAAATTACCGAAACCGGTCCGATAGCACCGGAACTGGTGGTGCTACCGGTTCCACACCACGAAACCGCTCCGTATCGGTTTTTTACCGATTTCAGAGCGGGTTGGAACCGGTTAGCCCGATTCCGGTTCCAAACCGGGCTAACGGGTTCGATTTTGGGCCGGGTCCGGATTGACCCGGCCTGATAAGCACACGAAATAAAATCTTTTCTGATGTGGAAAATCAGCAAAAACTTCAACCACATAACATACTTATAATTTTACAAGATTCTAAAACAAGAGAAAAATTTATTGATGTCAAAAGCTGCAAGACAATCTATTGCTTGATGCACTTAAAACAGAAGATCTTGGTCTTCTTTTTTAGCAAAAGGGTTTCCCAATTTTCCTTTCACAAGCGACGTGAGATAAAGACACAACCCATTAATTATGAGACCACTTTTGTTAAAAATTAATTTTTGTGAACTATATTTTTTGAAAAACATGTATGTAGGACCATTTTTAATTAAAAATAATTTTAATAGAATTATATTTGATTAGTTCCATATTTTTTTGATTAATACTGGAAAAATGAGAAAAAAAAAGGGAATGAGATCCCTCGACTATTTGGCTCAAAAAGCGAAGACGACGCAAGATAACCTTGTAAATGCTATGTGACTCAAGGATTCCATCATCAATTACGTCACGTTTTATGGGGAGCTTCATCATGTCGTTCCGCTCGCAAGATGGATCATTAAACATCGACAGTCGGAGAAGGGAAAATAAATTTGTTTTGAATTCCATTGAACATAAATGTCATAAAAGAAATAACCTATGTATTATAGAAGTAAATATTTCTTTAAATTTTTTGTCTATTTTTATTTTTGCAAAGATGACGTCATGGAAAGAACTGGTTTGGAAATAAGAGAGTTAGCAGCATTGGGTTACTATTTTCACATGCATGTAGCCCAGTTGGCATCTTAATCCCTTATTTGGGATATTTTGTCGGTTTTGAGACTTGTTGATAACAAAAAATTTCTGTTGTTTTTTCCCATTTAATTTAAAAAAAGTATTTTTATAAAAGAATTGGAGGTGGGTTAGGTTTTGGGTGGGGGAGGTAAATTGTATACCCCCAAACACAATATTGTGATTTTAAAACTGAGTGTAATTTTTTTCTTTTTTAAATATTTATTATAAAGGAGCAATGTCTCTCCCAGCTCTCATCGGGTTTTTTGCTGATTAGAACCATGATAATATTCTAATATTAATTTTTTGATGTTGCGAATCATAAGAGATATCAAATCTTGTCTCCCTATTTGAACAAATTTCCATAATTTTCTATCAAATTTAATTAAGAGTAAGATTCAAGGCATACTAACCATAATCATAAGAGATATCAAATCTTGTCTCCCGAGCAAAAAGCCCCGAACGCAAATTACCCGAAGAACATCAAAACCTGCTCGGCATACTGGTCAAAGGGTAGCGGAAGACCCGGAAGTAACTGACAAATCAACCGGTGCAAACAAACATGTAATAATGTAACACGGATTTCCCGGACACATCTTGATCCAATAGCATCACAATTGGAGGAGATATAGTGGTTTTTTTGCCTTTTTTTTTTTTCACAAATGAGTTTCATGTAATGTTTAAGAAAATAGAATTGTTTTATTGCCAATAAAATAAGCACGTGGGGTTTCGGGAATGATGTAAGAAACTATGAGGTTTTTTTTTTTTCCTTCTATTTTGTTAATACCTGAGAGTTTCGTACAAGGTTTAAGAAAATATAGAGATTTTTACGCATGTTTTCTTAACAAATGGAAGTTTCATGCATATTTACTATAACACATGGAAGTTTCGTGCAATTTATCCTTTAATTAATTATTAAGTTTGTTTAATTTTTTTTAGAGAAACCTGCCCATCTGTATTCTGTAATACGTGTCTTATTGAGAAGATTTACTTTATTCAGATTTAAAAAATTCAGTACATTACATTATTTATCTATTCTGATTTGAAATCAACAAATGTACAATAAATTATGTCATCTTAGCCTTAAAATGGTGGCAGGTAATAATTCCAACAATTTGGTCTTTGACTTGAGGAACTAGCTGGGTTCACTTTCTTTTCTTTTTCTTTTTTTTTTAATATATTATTCATATCAACTCAAACTCAAGAACTATTTCATAAAAGTACTGTTTAACCTTTTTCTTACAGTTTTAGATTCTGGAAAACATTGCCCTAATTAATACCAAATGAAATTACATGACTTACATATTTTATCAATGTTTTGAAGTAAAATACATTAGTGCCTCTAAATTGAGAGAGCATAAAAATATTTTGGTGATTAAAATATATATTGTTGGAAATTCGAATCAAATTAAATGGTGTGTCCATTCATGTTTGGTGTAATTTTTCATGATTGGATGCTTACAAATTAAATGGTGTGTCCATTCATGTTGAGGTGTAATTTTTCATGATTGGATGATTCCAAATGATGTATCTCGCTGACCCCACTTGGTATACTATATAAGAAACAACCCTTGAATGAATTAGACATGGAATTTTGAAATTTACATCATATAGATGATCAAAATTTGAGAAATTTTGTGGATCTTTATCCTTGTTGAATATTGAGCGCTTTCAAACCTTTGTGGTTTAAAGATTTTGTGATCTGGAGTGCTCCTATCTCAAATTATAGTCGTTGTATATTGGGAAATAAATATTCAAAGTAAACCGTTAGCACCGTACCGGGACGATATTGTCTTAAGGATAGAGATTATAAATCTCGCCTCGACATTCTTACTAAAAAGCCATTTGTTGTTTTTGCTTGCTATTTTCCTAAGATACACACCCATAAATTTTGTAATATATATATATATAATTTGTCGTAAAGCAAAGTTTAGATGATTAAATATTAAATAATAAGAAAAAGATTAACAAGAAAAAATGATTGTGGTTAAAGTAAAGATGGATTTGGTAGACAAAATAATTTCATGACACGTATAATAAAGCGTGGTTTAGACAAATCGATGGAAAACATATTAAATACATCGAACAACTGCTGTACAATATTTTTTCTGTGGCAGGATTTATCGTAGTTAAGCTATTCTACCCGGAGTGTTACTTCTGATATGAATATACTCATTGAATGGCGTGAATCTTATATGTGATATATCACATCCAATGACTCAAACTGCATTTAGAATAACATTCCCGGTATATGATTGAATTTTCCCAGGGATTTATGGGATGAACATTTTTTAAATAGGTAGCAGAGGGTACTCTAAATAATTAGGTTGAAAACATATATAACAATCGAAATGATTGGTTATATTTTGAAGATTTAATGTAAAGTTTGAATTAAATTGTGAAGCTCATTCCACATTATATGTATCAAAAATAAAAATTATCCTTGTTTTTTTTCTCTCGTGAAAGGATTGCAATTCACAAGTCAATTATCCAGTTTTCAATTGATAATAAATCATTTATGCGAAATATTCCACATCAATTGAAATCAACGGTGGATGTTACACGTAGGCATTACATGATTGTAACATAACATCTCTATCTGAATGTCGAACAAACAACAAATTATGAAATAGTTGTAATATTTAAGGTTTTATTTGAATAGAAGGATTTGAATTTCCTGAATACATCCAATTTATATGACTAATTTTGAAATCTATGGATTTCAAATCCTCAATCTTCAATTTTAAGGCATTTTGTTTAACAATATAAGGTATTTCAAATTCATAATTATTAAAGTAATTTCAAATATATTATTGAAATGAAATCATTCGATTCAAATATAACCTAAGATTCAGTTAAATAGATTTTAAAAGAACTCACTTGGCTAACATTGTAAAGACCCGAAATTTGAGGTATTCATAAGATTTTCGCAAATTTTAATTCAGTTGTAAAGACAATGATTCTTTTTATGGAATATAGACTGGTTTTTGTTTAATACGATATTACGAGGCTTATTGATTTCAAATTGTTATTGGGAATCAATGCCAGTGTTATTGACCCCAGTCTCGGGGCGTGACAAACATACTCGTAATTAATGACAAAATGTACATGTGAGCAACAAGCGCCAGTAAAGATGACGGAATTTGGTTGTAATCTCATCGTCACATGGAAGTTGGTGATAATTATAATGGAATGGTTATTGAAAATTTAAGTACAATATCTTCGGCCAATACTAACTTTCTTTTGTTGTTATTATCACAATTAACATGGAGTTGTCGGCCAACTTAAAGACTTTAAACAAGTTTTAGGAGTACTTACAAAGTTAAGTCCATAATTAATGGACTAATGACAGGACTTGGAGGAGATGGTACTTGTTGAAGTTTATGATATTGTGATATCCCTGAAATGGTTAATTGCAATTTGGTGCATTAATTGTGTTTATTATGATTAATTATGGTAGTAATTAATTATGTGTTGGGAATTATGGTTGGAAGCATGATTTATTTGCCTTGGTTAGCAATTAATTAGAAATCATGTGTTTAATTGATATTTTGGTGCATTTGGTTTAATGCTTTGGAAAATATCATGTTGGGGTGTTTTATACACCATGGGATATTTTGGTATGCATTTTAATAAACTCACCTTTTATACCCAACCACACCTCATCCACTCTCACTTTAACTTTACCAAAATCAACTTCCAACAAACCCTTCCCTTCCATTTTCGTCCTTGAGCTTTGGGGTGAAGAGAAACCTTTCAAAAATCTTGATTTGTGGAGATTGTTGGGTGATTTGAGGTCCCCAAGAGGTATGGATACCTCATGGTTAATTTTGTAAGGTTTTGTTCGAGTTTGGTATGTTTTTGAAGGATTTTGAAATGGGTTTTTGTTGGGTTGTTGTGGGTTTGGTTATATGTTGGATTTATACTTGTTTTGAAGTATATTTTGGAAGTTTATGTTGTTATTTATGTTGTTGGTTTGATGGTTAAGTGTTGGAATGGGTTGGAATGGTTTTGAGGTGCAAAAATGGAGGTTTTTCGGGTAACAGGGGTTGGCGATCGATCGCCCATTCCAGGCGATCGATCGCGCCCAGGCAGTGGGCTTTTCAAGCATTTGGCGATCGATCGCCACTCTTGGGCGATCGATCGGCGGGACTGGCGATCGATCGCGCCAGGGGTGGCGATCGATCGCCGAAGGGTGCAAAATTTTGGTTCTTGGACAGTGAGGTTTGGTGATCGATCGTCGTGATGGGCGATCGATCGCGAAGGCCAAAATATTGTGTTTTTGGATTTTTTTTGTAGGATTTTTGGTATTGGACTATTATTGGGTTCTAATATTGATTTGTGTGAATGTGTAGAACCATCCCAGGTGGCAACACAGCCAAGGCATTGAAGTCCTACCATATCCTACATTTTGGAAAGGTACGTAGTGGACGTACGGGCACCCAACGGTACATGTATCTTATATACTTATTGTTATGCATTGTGGATGCAAGTATATATGTGGTATTGCATTGTGGATGCAAATACATGTTATGCATGATGTTTATAGATGCATATGATTATTGGTGCATATCCCATGAGTCGTGGTCATCCCTTGATGATTTTAATGCTTGCCGATATTTGGTTTGGTTCCGCTAAATGTGAAGCGAGGGGTGGGAGCGCCGCATGTCACATTTGAGCGTGGTTATCATATAGGGCGAGGAAAGGGTATTTGCCGCTCAATGAGAGGCGAGGGGTGGGAGTCCCGCAGTCCATTGAAGCGAGGTTATCCTATGCCGCCTATATGTAAATAAGCGAGGGGCATTAAAATACATTGTGATGGACAGACTAGGGATTGGTGATCAGTATTTGGTATTGATGAGCTGGTATATGTCATGACATGTTTAGACCATTAAAAATAATCTATTGATTATACTCATGAGTTATGGTACAGGGACAACCAAACGGGAAGCGTTTGAAATGCATGGGGAAAACAGGAAGTGTTTTATTATGATTATGCGTTTACGCTTTATCTTCATATTGTGTTGAATATGAATGATTATTATTGCTCATGTTTGGGGGTTGTCCTTGTAGGTACCTTTTTGGCATGATAGAAGGGCTTGAACGGGTTGAGGTGGTGAGCCTTGTGAAGAACTCTTTTGAGACAGAAAGGACAGGATTATTTTGGATAGTATCTACTCTAGGAGTAGTATAAAACTATAATTGAAAACATTCATTGATTGGAATGTAATTAATCCTTTTGGTAGTCCTTATTTTTGGCATGTAATGCTTAAGCTCATAGACTCAACACGTTCTTTTACACTCTGATTATTATGATAGCTCTATTATGCCTTGATTTCGCACTTAAGGATTAGGGTCCTTACAGATATATTGCTCTTCCTTTACTTTATCATAGAGACAACACAAGCATTGAGTTGGTGGAAGAAACACATATTTATGATAACCTCTCAACTAATTTCTCGATTAAGAGAATTCATTAATAAATTAATTTCGTTCTCTTTATTCTTATATTTTGTTTACTATTGAGCACTAGTGTTCAGACGGTTAATTTAATACTGTCTCTGGGGGTAACATCAAATTTTCTTGTTCGGTCTATGATATATCTGGTCTAGAGCTCAGTCTCATGCCTACTTCAGTTTTTTGTTTCGTTTAAATTTAAGTATCGTAGTGAGAATTTCCGATTTTAATTTTTTTTCTTGATCATAAATAAATTATAAGTAAGATACATAAGAGCCATGTGATAATCAATAATCATAGTTGGTAACTCGTTTCTTACTCATCTAATGATTTAATTACTGGATTTAATATAAATTTTGAAAAATATTATTAGGAATTTGGAATTGGAAATTGATTATTATTTATTTTCTATTTTTAAGAAGATAACATTTATAGAACCATTATAAAATAGTTATGTATATATGTACTACTTGTTTTTCTCAAATTATAAAAAAAAAAAACTATTGGATAATGTTTTATCTCAAATATTTAAAATTATTTGAAGTTTTCTAAGAAATTAATTTATGAGTTTTATTAATATAATCTCGACTTTGGTGAAATTAAATTAGATACTTGATTATAAAATAATTTAATTATTTGAAAATATTTTATATTTGATAAAGTAGATGAGCTGATGGACTTTTTTCAAATTGCTTTTTACCTTTGGAAAAAGTGAAGGGTACTAATAATGACTACATTCCATTCTCGGTTTCAACACACTCTAATTTCAATGGCTTTAAGACTGACTTTGGAATTGAGGTTGGTGCGTCGGCCACAATTTTGAGGTCCTAATTATATATAATAATTTGTCACTTTCACAATATTAGAGAAATTATTGCACGGATCGGGAGTGCCCCCGTTTCAATGCACGAACACACAAATCCTTATCAACCATGGTTGAATTTGTGTGTGTGTTGGTGCATGGAACGAGGCTCACACCCAATCCATGCAAAAATTTCACCTTGATTGGTTGTGGGAAAATAGCTATACCTAATGGATAAGAAGTTTGTTTGATGATGCTATCAGGGGTTCCAAGGACATCATCACTATATCGAGGATGAGACCGATAGGCCGGATGTCGAACTTTACATATATGAATAAATTGGTTTATTTTTCAAATATTTATAATATAAGCTCGCTATCCAAGTTTTTTATATAAATATATAAAGTAGCTTAAGAAACAAAGCTTGTCAGCTAAAGACCTTCATTGTCAAAGTGCAAGCTTGAGCAACAATTCCAATGTGCATCAGCCGGAGCTCAATATTCATCAAGCTCGAGTTTTGCCCATAAAATTTCATCAGATTGGCCTAACTCAACTCGTTTTACACCATCATTACAAAGTATCAGATTGCAGAAAACCAATTAAACAAATCTAATTCCCTTAGAATAACACTGAGAACCCAGCGAAGAGATACTGCATCGTGTTCAAAAAACTAAAATGACATAAATCCATAGGTGATCTGGTGAGATACCCTAAACAAATCACATACAATCGATTCTTACGGTGTGTAAACATAACATCGATCACATTATTTCGCAATAACACCGATTACTGTATCTCATCATATTTATAAAAAGAAATCATCATAGCAAAGTTGAATCCATATTGATTTAGACAGTTATTAACAATAAAGTGTTCATTTAATGGAAGAAATATAGTAGTTGAAACCAAGAGCAAGGCTGGAATTCCAGTCCATGACATTTTGCCCACGCCATTATTATCCGGTGCCCCTGTGAAAATAAACTTTAGTAACTGGCCAATGGATAGACAATTGTACATAGAAAACAACAATTTGTGACAGACAGCTGACTTCTTTATGAAGCGTAGAGCACATAATTCTTTTTTCATAGTCCGCAGACGTTAAAACTCGAATTCGAACCTGGCGTATGAGGTGATTGATATACAGTAAAAACTCCATAAATTAATACTCGATAAATTCATAACTTCTCTAAAATTATATTTTTTCCCGGTCCCAAGTTGGTACAATATTATTAATTTAAAACTTGATAAATTCATAATCTCTCTAAATTAATAAAATTTTATGGTCCTAAAATTATTAATTTATAGATGTTTTACTGTATTATATTAAATTTCACCCCATCCCCCATAAAAGCCCCTGATGATTACCGCGCGTCAACTGAAAACTTAAAGATAGGAAACACTTGAATCCTTCCATAAACATTTTATACTAAATATGATGAATTCCAGATCCTCCTAAATTGAAGTAATTTGACCTTTCATTCAACATAAGTTGTTCAATTCAACATCCACCAATCAAAATGTAACTTCAGAATTTTCAAACCCGGAATTTGGAAATTATTCAAACAAATTATGTGAATTTCTATCAATCATTTGAAACCATCCAAATTCAGCTTCGAACGACGGATTTGAACAATGAAAAATGAATTTGAAGAATTGGGGATTTGAAATCCATCGTTTCGATGTAAAAAATAACTTCAGATTGTAACTAAAAGACTTCAAATTCATGAATTAGAAAATTATCCAAAATATTTGAGGTTGTATTTGGATTACTGATTTGATTTGGGAAAGTGATTCATCAAATAAGGAAGGACATGAAATCTATTTTTATGCATGAAAAAACAACTATAAATGAAAGTTAAGAATATGAAGTCCATATATTTGAAAATCTTCCAAACAAGGAGAGGGATTTAACATGCATGACGGTCAGCTGTCGAAAATTATTGGTGTAAAATTCACATGTAGGCAGCGCTAAAATAAGGCCAAACCTGTTCCATAGATCCTTAGCACCCTTTTAAAGATTCCAACACAGAACATTGTTATAATCTCTTACCACATATTAAAGGAATACGGCATATAAATTAGTTTGCTAGACAAAATTCATTAAGTCAAAATTACCCTGAACTTACGCTTGGAGGAGAGTATTTGGTTTGGGCAAGAGATTTGAATGAGTATACTCAATGCAATAAAAATCGAAATCCATTGGTATGAATCAAGAAACAAGTAAAAATGAAAGCTAAATCAAATCCATGTATTCAAAACTCATCCAAACAGGTTGAGTGAGTTGGATTAAGGATTAAAATCCAAATTCTTCTATCCAAACACACAAGCCGCATGTCCGTGGCTCCATCACTAGTTGTAAGAAAACATTGGAAACAATGGCTTTCGCAGAAATTATGTCCTAATAACGACTAGGGAGGAACAGAATGTACCTATATTATCATCAATTATAGATTTTTTCCCCCAAAGTATGTAACTTTACTATATAAAAAAAGATACACTTAGTTTGCTAGGTATATATCGAAATTCTTGGGTACTTTGGACTGAATGGCTCAACAGAAAATGAAGAGGCAAAGATAATAGTTACCTGGAGGAGGAACAATCGAAGAGCCTGGAGCAAAAGCTGTAGAGGCAGAGAAAAGAAAACCACTATTAGTTCAGAAATGGAATCCAATTTCTACAAATTTACGCCAATAACGCACCATGTACTTTATACAAGTTCCATAGCACACACAAATAATTCGCAGTAAAGACATTAATTTGGAGCAAACAAACTCAATTTATTGAAGTTTTCT
>CAJQUN010001376.1:0-72945 GCA_907163345.1 Haberlea rhodopensis
TTATGTTGTCTGCTATATTTGCTGCGAGATATTGGAATCAAGGCACATGCATTTTTGTTTTACTGATTGACCAATCACTGAATGTTGCATATGTATAACATTATTCTTTCTGGTATTAGTTTTGATGGTTTCAACTTTAATGCTACCAGTTATAATTATCTTCTTAAGTTCATGTTCTTGCAATTTTGGAAACACTTCTTCAATTCTCATACTTTGTATAGCTTGTGTCACCTTATGCTACAAAGGATGATGACCTTTTGGTTATTGTGCAGAGCCTATGTGGCCACACTAGTCCAGTTGAGTCTGTGGCTTTTGATTCGGCAGAAATTCTAGTAGTAGCTGGATCTTCTTCTGGTGCCATAAGTTGTGGGATTTGGAAGAAACAAAAAGTAGGTTAATTTATTTTCATCATGATCTATACTGATTTGAATGGCAGTAATGATTTGAATTAGTCCGAAACCTGAGCTGTTCTGCAAGCAATGAAGTTTGATAGAAATTACTTAAATATTTTTATCACATATGGGAGACTTTACTCTGACCTTGTTAATGTTCTCGAAGTGTAGTGGTCCGTACTCTTACTGGACACAGATCCTATTGCACCGCTGTTGAATTTCATCCATTTGGTGAGTTTTTTGCATCTGGTTCTATGGACACAAATCTAAAGATATGGGATATTAGAAAGAAAGGATGCATCCACACGTATAAGGGTCATACTCGAGGGATAAGTACGATAAGATCACGCCTGATGGTCGCTGGGTAGTGTCAGGTGGATTTGATAATGTTATAAAGGTATTGCTGTGACTTTTTTAAAAAGTATTAATTTATGATTGACTCTTGCCTATTTTACTGGCCATGAACTCCATATTTGTTGCACAGGTTTGGGACCTGACAGCCGGAAAGCTTTTGCATGATTTCAAGTTTCATGAGGGACATGTCCGGTCCATAGAATTTCACCCGCTTGAGTTTCTTTAGCAACTGGTGAGTGTGTAAAAATGGGTTCACTGCTGCTGTTAAGCTCTGTGCTCGTGGTGTGCTGATTGGATTGGTTTTTAATTTATATTCCAGGTTCAGCCGACAAAACTTGTGAACTTTTGGGATTTGGAGACATTTGAGATGATAGGATCTGCCAGACGTGAGGTGTTCAAATTTGCCCGTTAGAACTCTATGCATGGATTTGAGTATTTCTTTGCAGCTGGTGATTTACTTTGAAATGTAGTGGCCTCCATTATGCAATGATCTTTGAATAGCAAAATTTAAATTCAAGTTTTGCTTTTTAATATTTTGTGATATGGTCTCCTATGTTGCGATGATTAATGATGAGGCACGCTTCATCTATTATCTCTTGATAATCTCTGAAGAATGTGATATTTTTATACTCGACTATCTTGCTTATTACAATATTATTTTTTTTGTTGTTTTGTATTTATGATAATTGTGTGATGCCCCAGCTCATTCACTCTACAGTACTCAAGATCCAAGATTTTTACAATATTTATTAATGCATTTGGAAAGAAATCCAAACCCAATTAAACAGTATTTGGAAAGAAATCCAAACCCATTAAATAAGTCGCATTTGCATGTCTGCCACCATTTGGATTCCTATTTTTATGTTATGTACTTTTGTCATCATTTTTTGGCTTTATTTGGTTAGACTTCTCAAGATGTATGCTTTAATCAATCTGGTCGTCTTGGCCTCTAGGCTGCAGGAGTACGATCACTCACATTCCATCCCGATGGAAAAAGCCTTTTTTGTGGATTTGATGATAGTTTAAAGGTATGATTTTGGAATTTTGAATTACGTTTGTCACTTTAAAAGAGAAATATTTTGTTTATCTTGTCCACATCTTACTTCAAATGTAGGTTTACTCATGGGAACCTGTAATATGCCATGATTCTGTTGATATGGGGTGGTCGACACTCGGTGATCTTTGCATCCACGATGGTAAAATTTTGGGTGGAGCATATTATGAAAACTCAGTCGCGGTTTGGGTGGCAGATATTTCGGTACTGGCCTGTTCTTTTTGCTACTTACGGTCTTCGATCACTTCCATTTGTTGTTCATCGTAAACCTTGTTTCCTTAATCAAGTGTTGTTTATGTGTTAGCTTATAGAGCCATATGGCACAAGGGTGGCACCCTGAGCAACATAACCAGTCGGAGCAGAAAACCTGGAGATCAGGTTAAGAAAGAAGAAAGTCATCCAAAGTCCAAGTCAAATATGCGCTCTACAACACCCGAGAGTGATGCAAAGGAAATCAAAACTATATATGTGGACCGTTAGTTCTACCCTCAATTTTTAGGCAGTGTGAAATTTCTGAACAATTAGATTAATTTTGTCCCGTGTGAAGTTTCAGGGGTAAAGCCCATCATTCAAAGGCAGCTGCTTCACTTGATGCCCCTAAGTCCGTAATCCCATCAGATACAAAGGAAATCAGTACTGTTGGAATTCAAAGCGGGCTGCTGCCCTTAGCTTGCCGGCAAAAAATACCACGCCAGCCAGTAATAGGTCTCTTGTTATGCCTAGCATTGTACCTCGTGATGGTTCCAGTGGAAAAGATTCAGTTGGGTCTAGGAAGGAATCTATTGCTTCTACGAAAGCAAGTAGCGTGGTTTCTGCTAAGCCTCCTCATACTCGGAGGCTATCCAACTGTAGATTTGATGTGGAAAGATTGTCGGTATCCCTCGACTCCCTGCCTTCTGACAATGTGAAAAGTCCATTTGGCAATAAGAGGGAGCCAAACCTCCGCTCTAGACTTGTGACTGATGAAAATGCTAAGGAGTCATCTGAGGGGAAACAATCTAGTATCAAGTCTGTTGTGGAAAAGTTTGACACAACTTCATCACCAGCAACTACACTAAGCACGGGTAGGTGTTTAGTTTCTGTCTCAAAATCTGTATTTATCATTCAGGAGGAAATCCTAGGAAATAGCAAATAACCACCTAGTTATATCGGCACAAATTTTTTAGAGACTCTTGTTTTCAAGATTTTTTGGTGCATTGGGAATTCTGATTCCACGTAGAAAGCTGATTCCTGTGTCAAGTGCTCGTATGTTCTTGGTTTCACAGCTTGGTAACTGTGAAATCAGAATTCTGATTCCACGTAGAAGCTGATTCCTGTGTCAAGTGCTCGTATGTTCTTGGTTTCACAGCTTGGTAACTGTGAAACCAGAATTCTGAAACTTGAGTTGCCACTTCCTAATGTATTGTTTCAAATAGTTGTCTACTGACAAGCTTTTGATGTTCCATTTTCGTACAATGTGGAATTCATTTTCTAGTGCTGTTTTGGTAACTGTAGTATGGATACGTTTTCTTGATTATGTTTTTTTCCTTCTTTCAATCGCCTGCGCCTTTTTTGCGTGCATTATAAACCGTTTCAAAGCATACTTATCTGATCTTCCCGAAATGTTTTTTTTATTTCAGTTGTATCAGGTGATCATACACTGAATAGCAGTAAAGCAGCAAACCCCGTCAAAGTCGTCAATGGAGGTTTCTTGTGTTTAACATGAATATCTGGTCAGTGATGACGGATTGACTAAATTTTAATTATTCTTGTGCTTGACTCTGGCAGTGGCAGTTGTACATGGAAGGACACGTAGTTTGGTAGAGAGGTTTGAAAAAAGGGAAAACTGTGATGATGAGATTTGTGTGCCCAATAAAGCTTCTGGTGTGACCACTGAGGCTGTGGAAACACCTTCCTCTCAGGTGGAAATATTCTCCTTTTAATCTTAATATCTATCTGTTGTGGCGTGAGCCTATAAATTTTCAGATACTTTTCAAGTAAGCTACCAGGTCTTTCTAGATAACTTAAACAGCCATAGAATTTAAGCCCATTTGATAGGATGAATAGCGGTGTCACTTGTTGACGCCGCTGGGAACTATCTTTACCACGCAATTTCTTGTTTACTGTAGTTCCCTGTCCCTGATTGAGTATTGGTGTACTATATCTGAGACTTCCAGATATTGTTTCATTTCCTAAAATGGCAGTTTCCATTTCAGAAGATAAGCCCTTGTTGAAATGAGTAATGTGAATCACTAATTATCGGTGTCGTTTTCTATTTTCTCCCTGTTAATGGTCTGGATCTCCTTTTAATTTTTCAACTTCCATCTTATTGCTCTGATTGCAAAATTGGTGTCGCATTTTCTCGTAAGTTAAATCTTCCATGTGAAAGACAGTGAAATAATCGAACAAGTTACTTTTATAGATTTATGTTGATAATTACTGAAAACATTGTGAAATACAGCCACTTGATGCTCCATCTTTCTGCCCCTCCATTTGCTGGCATTATCTTCTAATGAAATATCAATGCTGTTATCTTGCTGTTTTTGTAGAATACTGACCTGAAAGTTATTACGAGGGAGGAGCCAACTGTGAGTGATGTTAGTATTATAGAAAATCTGATGCAGAATCATGATTCCCTGTTGAGTTCATTTCGATCTCGACTGACAAAGTTACAGGTAATTTAAAGGAGATTGTTTAAAAATAATTGCAATTAATTTTTTTATCTGCAAGTCTTTACATGTTTTGTTAAAGGTTTGTGGTGGACAATATGAGCTTTAGCAATTTATCAAACTGAAATGTTTTAGCAGTATATATCATATGACTTTAGATACAGAATTTATCTCGCAATAGATGATGTAAGTTTAGATTGATATGCCTCGCAATTGTTGCTTCGCTCGATAACAACATTAACTATTAAATATAAGTGTCTGATATCAATTGTCAGACTTAGCACCTGCCATTATATCAAAAGTTGTAGCTGATAATAATGACGCAACTTAAATTTCTTAAATCTTATTATACTTGGCGGGCCACGCTTCAATAATTGTGCCACATATACAATCAAAAAAGGGAAAAATGGAATTGTTGCTCTCCTTTTTGTTTTGGGTTTTCTGACATTGGGAATTCAATTACATGCAGATGGTGCGGCATTTTTCGGAGAGGAATGATGTGAAGGGTGCCATAAATGCCGTGACAAAATTTCCAGACCATTCTGTGGGTATTTCTTGTAGTAATATTTTATATTTTAGCCTATTAACAATTCAGTCCGTGGTGTTTTCTTAAGGTTTTTTTCTGGTGCAGGTCCAGGCAGATGTAGTTGGTGTTTTCCTTGAAAGAACGGAGATTATTACGTTGGACTTATTTTCCTGCTTGCTTCCAGTGCTTTTGGGATTATTGGATAGCAAAGTAGAAAGGTAATTAACTTATCAAACTTTATGTATGAGCAGTTCGAAGGACATGAGAGGTGTGAGATGAGTCAAACTAGCTTGAGCTAAGCTCACTTTATCTTTCACGCATTTAGCTACTGTGTGTAGGTCTATTAGAAAGCTCACATGGCTTGCTGGCATTTAATGAAATCTTCTTTAATTTTTTTATATGTTATATTTTAGTAGTAACAATAGTTTATTATTATTTTGAACCAAACAGAAATCTGGTATCCATGTTTCATGACTGATGGAGGCTTGTTGGCTTTCTTTTACCTTTAAGTTGACCTTGTCATTGATCCTAACCGTTTATGGTTGTCTGATTTCACCTTGAAAGGTCCATCTTTATTATGGGCTTTCTTGCTTCGATTCTGGTTGTGTTTATTTCTCTTTTACAACTCATACTTGGTGGTGGACCTAGTGAAACCATTCAACTAGGTTTTTTAATACTAAAATCTTTGGCAACACTAATTTGATGTCACCCCTCTAGCCTTGTAATATTTTCCACTTTGACAATCAAACTAAATTAAAACAACGAACGTCTCGGCTTAACCCCCGAAAACATAAACAGACATTTGTAGGGAAACATAATTCAGCCGAACAATTGATTAAAATGATCCTCAAGTAGTCTGGCTCTCTAAAGCTTGGAGTTATGAAATCATATTTTTCTCTGTTATCGGGTCAATCAAAAGTGTAATTGTTTTTCAATTGCAACTGGGTAGTGAAAATATGTGAACGATGAGAAGAATGGTTTCCATGAGAATCCTTGCTCTTAAGCTGCATTCTCAAAATTTCCTGATTCTCCAAGTGTAGGAACAGGAGTATGTCATTTGGTGGAGCAAGGGCGTGGGGAATGGCCTTGTTAGAAACCGAAAGGATTGTTTTTGAAATTATGGTATTATTCACATTTGTGTATATCTTACTTCCAAAGGCTCTTAGTTGCTATTCACGCTAAATGTAGCCACTTTGTGAACAATAACCCTCTACCGGCCTTCTAATATAATTGTCCAACCATCATGATTGTGGGATGAATTTCTCAATATTTTACTGTGGACCAGTCTGAATTCAGATATCTGTTCATCTGTATCATCACTCCCGATTATGAATTTTTTGGCCTGGCAATGGAAGGTAAAACATCATTTTTCGGCCCTCCTGCTCTCTTTCTATCTTTTTTTTAGTTCTACAGTTTCGCTTAAACTGATATGACATTTCGTATGTCCTCGCAATTTCTTATGTCCAATCGTATTTCATTTGTAGGCACGCTAGTGTTTCATTAGAGATACTTATGAAGTTAGTAGCGGTCTTTGGTACAATGATTCATTCAACAGTTTCATCAACTCCAGCAGTTGGCGTAGATCTTCACGCAGAGGAGAGGTAGTGTTGCCGACTTCCCTTCTAGCAATTCGGTAGGGTGGCCTAAAGGATCTTATTGCATAACAATCTTACTTCTTGAATATTTTTCTGGCAGACTTCAATGTTGCAAAAAGTGTTTTGCCCATCTGCAAGACATACAGATAATTCTCCCTGAACTTGTGAAGTAAGCGTCTTTTCTTGAAATTTAAATCGATTAACAAGTCGTAAACAATCCTGCCTTAGTGTTCTTTTGGTGCAAACTATTTCTCTAAGTGGCACAAATAAACATTACTTAATGTAAGTTTTTGAATCCGCTGCAGGAGGGGAGGCGTTGTAGCAAAATGCGCGCAACAACTAAATCTGGTTCTCCAACAAGCGTAGGCTACCTGCTTTTGACGAAACAAGAAGAGTTTTTACCAGAAGACCCTGTTTCTCCCATGGAGAATGTACGCGGTTTTGTCCCGATGATCGCCGCCAGTATAATGCTATGAGGAGCCATGCTAAGTGCAATGCTTCTGCCGCGTTATTTTAACTGCGCAGCAGCTTTTGATACGGCGGCGATTTGATTATATTTGGGCTGCTATTTGCTGTAATTATATGTGTATACAATCATGTGTTTGTAATAACATGAGTGTAAATCAAATTTATAATTATCTATATTACTTTTTGACTCACTAATCTTTTTAATACATGAACATATTAATTCAAAATGAGTTCATAAAATTATAATTCAAGTTGGTGCTGGTTTGCCTGATTTTGTTTAATTAAAATAGTTTTCTAAATAATGTAAGAGAACACTAGCTTTTCAAACTCTATATTTTATTCTAATTTAATTAAAATGAATGTTCTATTTAAAGTGACTTGTTAAAATGTTATTATTATCTAATTAATCTAAAATCATACTACTTAGTTAATTAATAATCTTTGTTTTGAGAAAAGTATTTAGGTTAATGGTGTGTTCCTGGTAAGAACTAACCTCTATTTTGGAGAGACTCGAGCTCAAGTCTTACTATGTACGAAAAAATATTTATCTCCCCTTTCGAAAAAAAACTAAAGCTATAATCGTAAGAAACAGGAAACATAAAATTTGCAATATTGTTCTTCTTTAATGTGAAAAATTATATATAAAAGAAACAAAGTAAGAAATTTGAAATCAAAAAATCACACTTCTAATTTTGGTTTTCTAATTATTTTTGTGATAAGAATTTATACATCTAAAACTTTTTTAAAAAGATTAATTAATTTATTTAGCCTTAACCGTTGATAACTAATAACGATGAGTAATTAATATAATTATATTTATCATTGGCTATTAATTGTAAGTTTTCTTAATTACCCTCGTTTCAGCAAAATTTATTAAACAGTGCGACAAGAAGACAAGCACACACCTCTTCAATCTGTCTGCAAACTCTTTTCCGCAGTAGACGCTCTCGCTTCCTACCATCACTCCTCTCCAATTCCTCCTACCTTTTCCACACAGTCGCACACGCATACACACTTCTACTTGTATTTTTCGTAGTTTTGTATAATACGAAGAGGTGAAGCTGGTAAGAGATTCCTGGTGTGCTGGAATTTTAATCGCGTTTGCCTCGGTTCGATCGAATCGGTGTTTGGAGGAATGTGTTTTGTTTTTCGACGTTTTTTTATACTTCTGGAATGTCGTGAGTATCGTTTTTCTTTCTTACTTTTTTTTTCCCCTTTACCTTTTTCATTTCGGTGTTTCGGAGTCCGTGGAATTTTGAAGTTTTTCTTGTTTTTTTTTCTCGGTGGATAAACTGCTTATCGTCATTCAAAGCGCCAATTATCATTTCTTGTTTGTTTTTTTTTGCTGTATAGTTAAATGGCTTTGGTGTATACTAATTAAAGCAGAAATAATTTTGTTTTTAAAGGTGACGCAAGTGCTTTTTTCATGTTTGAAATGTTATTGCAGCATTTTAATATGGACACCAACATAAAATGCTAAGACAATATCACGACACATTTCCTTATGCTGGTAAAAATTTTAGTTGTCTAATCATATCAAGCGTCAAAGAGGAAAAGGAACGGTAATTTCTGACTTAGAGCTTGATATCGTGGACAAGGAGCTTAAATTTATCTGATTTTAATTCTACTTGTCTGTTTCTATGGTCGTGTTGGCAAGCCTGTCGCTTGTTAAAGAAGGCAAGCCTGTCGCTTGTTAAAGAAATTAAAAATCGGGTTCTGGGCGGGCCGTTCTGTTACTAGTACTCAATTCAGACTTTTGTTTCATCTGAAAACTTACATCTTGAACGAATGAATACGAATGTCGAAAGGAAAAAAACATTAACATGTGTTTTTAAACCTTTCATTTTTTTTATCCTTTGTTACTTCTTGGTATGGGGTGTTGTTACTTCTTGGTATGGGGTGGAATGACGATGCTACTTTTGAATTCATTTCCTTGAAACTTCTATGCCGACGCTTTTTGACAATTTTTTACATATATTTTACCCACTCTAGTTCACATGGACTATTATGCATACAAGGCAAAGACACATATTGAACACCTCAAAAGGCCTGGATGCCTCTATTCAACCTCGTTTGCTCTTAAGGTTTAAATGTCGATCAAAACAGTTTTGTGTTTGGGTCATAGAACCGAGAAGGTGACCAATATCAGAATTGGACTCACTTTAACTTTTCAATGAATCATTCACGATTGTGTTGTAAAGTTTGTAACAGCCTTTTTTTGTGTCTTTTATGATTGTCATTAAAATTTTGCTGTGATATTTCTGTAGCAATTAATCACGTGTCATCTTGTTAGAGCACGTGTTATTTAGATGTCAGTCATAACACTCAATATACATGCTTTAATTGCAGATTGTGATGAAAAAGTATCAAAATCCGTAGTTTCCCATGAAGGCATCCAAATCATCGAGATGGCTGTTGAAGAAACAGCAAGCCTTATTTGACCAGGTATGTTACCTAAAACCCTTCTAATGATTCAAGTAGGGGTGATGTCTCTTACTTATTTGTGGATGTCATTGCAGGGAGCATGTGGAGCAATGATGAAACAGCTGCCATTTATGTTTGTTGTGTGCATATTAACATTATACATTATATACAGGACCGCAAATTATCAGTATCAACAGACAGAGGTATGTTTACTGATAATTTTAGTAATAAATTGGTTATTTTGATATATATGTGGATGGATATGTGAAATGCCTTTGGTAGGATACTTGTTGTAATTGAAAGTTCTTACAAAATCCTAAGTTAGTTTTTTTCAACAGAGTTGACTTGACAATGGCAACAAACTAATTACGTTCTTTTCACTTTTGTTAGATGGAGTCAAAATTGCATAATTTTTATGCATCAAAGGTGATTGTCTTACTAAACTCTCTCTTTTTTTAACCACTTGTTAGTCCTTTATACAAATTCAGTTTATGTACTGGAATTGGTAATTACGTTGAAAGGACTTTCACTCTTTGCAACTGCCAATACCATTGATGCATGATTCCAGGACTCAGGTCCAGCTATTTCAGATTTGAATAGTTTACCTCGAGGTATCATCAAAGACAGGTCAGACCTGGAATTAAAGCCACTATGGACGACAGACAGTTCCAAGTCAAAGGTAAACTGTAAAATTGAATTTGCACGGGCTTTACAATTTCATCTCTGTACATGGATGCCATTTGTTATTGATCTAGTTTTGGTGGAATGATTTTTTTTTGTTTATCACGTTGTATGACTTTTCCCAAACACTCGCTGCAGTTTGATGAATTATTATGTTCTGAAATCAATGATCAACTCCACCGATGCTTTCTTCTGAATCTTCAGGTCAATCTTTGGAGCTCTAAAAATCTACTGGCAATGCCTGTTGGGATCAAACAGAAGGAGAATGTTGATACAATTGTACAAAAGGTGCAACAGTCTATCATTGTTTAAGAAAAGAATTTTTTATGCTATATTACTTGTCCTCATTCATTGCTTAATTATTTTGGACTCAGTTTCTTTCAGAAAACTTTACAATTATTTTGTTCCACTATGATGGTAACTTGGATGGATGGTGGGACCTAGAGTGGAGTAGCGAAGCCATACATATAGTTGCCCATAACCAAACAAAATGGTAATATATGTATATATGTATATATATATATATATATATATGTGTGTGTGTGTGTGTGTGTGTATTTAATTGCCTATTTTCTTGTCTGTTTACTGTGCAACTTGAACTTTTTTTTGTTTTTTAAGTATGTGAAATGTGACTCAATCATCTTATCAATGTTTAAGGAATTCTATCCTACATATCTCTGTTCCCAGAGAGAGTGGTAAGGTCTAAATGAAGATTTCTCCTGGTGAACATCCCTTTTTGTTGTGACTAACAGCTGCTGTTTCAGTTCCTAGTATAAATAACTGATTTCCAGGCTATAGGTTTTCGTCTTTGTCGTTGACCCCCTTACGTGTATTAGAATGCAAAGTCTTTTGTCTACGGCTATACCAGAACTTTAGTTGCTGGAGATGGGGAATTTATTCTATTCTCGAGTTTGCTGTATAAAGATTTCATCTCAGGTTTTTTATATGGATACATGAAACTGATACATTCTTATTTCCTACTTGATTCAAGTGTTCGGTTCACGGTGTTAAGCCTTGATTGTCACATGATGCCATCAACTATGTCTTTATCATTTCAGGTGGTTTGCAAAACGTTTTCTACATCCTGCTGTTGTTTCTATCTATGATTACTTATTCCTTTGGGATGAAGATTTAGGGGTGGATAACTTCCATCCTGGAAGGTAAACTTGCAGGCTGCATGGCCTTCGTTCTCTACTCTTCAACTCTTTATTATATCCCAATATATTTGTTTTTAAGCTGATGAATCTGGCGGAGCACTTCATCATCTCAGTTTTGACAAACCTCTTTTCCTCACTCATTGAAATTAACTAGTCATTATTCATAATTCTGGAACTTCTTTGTAGTTGCTTTCGTTTTTCTGTCCTTTTAGAATCTTTTTTTGGATGATTTACTCCTCTTTTGTCAGGTATCTGGAAATTGTAAAATCAGAAGGGCTTGAGATATCCCAGCCATCTTTGGACCCAAATTCTACTGGTATACATCACAGGATTACCGTAAGAAATAGAATGAGTAAATTTCACAGGTTAGTCGTGTGTGAACTTTGATTGAGTTGACTTATTAATTCCATTATGAGCTTATTTATTCTTATTTGAGCAGAAGAGTCTTTGATGTCAGAGGTAGCATAAACTGTTCAGAAGAAAGCGAGGGGCCACCATGCACTGGGTACTGCCTTTGTTATTCTGATAAGCTGTTTTCTCAATAAACTTGTTTTATTGTGTCATATCTAATTTTTGTTGTTGACCTTTGGGCCGTCTTGCTCTTAGTGCACACGACTTCTACCTTATTCTTTCTATACTCCTTTTGGTTTACCTTGTTCCTTATGAATTACTTATTTTTTTGTACGAAAACTAGATGTACTTGAGGCTGCATTTGGTCTACAACTTTCTCCCAAAAATTCTAACATGCTTTAATTATAATTTTTTTTGAAAAAGTACGTGAGAAAATAAAAACAACTGATAAATAAAGATTCCATCCTGGGCAATCTGCACTCTGGACAAGTTGTATGGCCTTGTTCCCCCATTTTTAGTGAAGGATGTTTCTCAATTTAAATTTGTAGGTTTGTGGAAGGAATGGCTCCTGTGTTTTCAAGATTGGCTTGGCACTGTGCCTGGCATTTAATACAGGTAATTTTTGCTTGTTTATAAGAAAAAAATCCTTTTTCATGCTGGGTTTCAAATGTAAAACTTGTCGACTAGAACATGCAAAATCTATTGTACTGTTTTCAAAACTGTGGGCTACTAGAAGATAAGACAAGAAAACACATCCTTTAATTTGTGTCAAGTTGGAGAGATTATTTATTGTTTGCATTGATGAAAAACTTCTGGACAGCGTCATGGCCTTGGCTTTGGCAATTGCTTTTCTGTCATTAAACTTGCGCTAATGAACTTTAGGTGGGCTGTGTTATGTTCCACTTGGAGTCATTCTCCCTATATGATGGGCCAAATCTTAGCCTTTGGATCCCTCAACACATGGTGAGAATTACTCCATGTGGAGCATAGAGCCACCGCTTTAGGCGTATGTTTGACTGCTTACATTGTTTCACATCCTAGTGTACAATACGTCGATTCTTTTGTACCATTTCTTACAGAGTATTTTGTGCTCTCAGAATGATCTTGTTCATGGATGGGGAATGGACATGAAACTAGGATATTGTGCACAGGTAGGTAAAACTACTTTACAAGGGTCCGTTTGGTTGGTTTTTGTGTGCACGCTATGTTCTAGATAAACAAGCCCCCTTCAAAATTTTGCTCCTTGATAGAGTTTGACTGCGATTTTTGTATGAATTGGGAACTGTAGGGAGATCGCACGAGAAACGTGGGAGTAACTGATAGCGAATATGTAGTTCATCAAAGCATACAAACATTGGGTGGTCAATCTGCAACAAAGGTGAGTAATTACGTTTCTTGAATTACTGTAATCCTTTTCATAAGCTCGTCCGTGATCTGTTACCTGATCTTGTACTATCTCATCTAATGAGTGCGTACGGCCTATTAATCCTTGAAACGTCTTCGTTATTTGCATGAAAATTGACCGTCACAATTCTTGACATCCTTTCAGCTTTCAAATGCTGAAGAGAGCTCAAAGGTATAGCAGCTTCCTCCACATACACAATCTGTTTTTAGTTTCACCTTCTCATTTCCTTTGTAAGAGTACTTCACCAATACAAATTTCCCTGTCGCTGAACTTTCTGTTCTCTTTTATTTTTCTCATTTGTCTAGAGGCGACATGGGATCGACATGAGATTAGAGGTTAGGCATTTGAATTTTTAATTATTTTAATCTTCTTCTATACTTCGTCTATTTCACCAATTATACTGAATGGATGTATATCTCACATGTAAATTAAATAGACAGTTAATCTCATAAATCTGGTAAAAAAATTGGAGAAGATAATATCAAAGCATGTAGGGCTAACAATTCTTTTCCCTTTAATATTCTTAAAGCTAGACATTGAACTGAGCTTGTGCAGATTCGTAGGCAATCAAAGATAGAACTGCAAAAATTTAAGGAGCGATGGGAAGAAGCTACTAGGGAAGACGAAAACTGGGTCGACCCATTTCTTTCCACCCCCAGACGTAAGCATAGGCGCAATAATTAACGTCATTATTGGAAAGTTTTAACCAAGGGTTGTACCTTTTCTTCGGGGTGGATTTTACGTATATTTGATATTATTTTTTTCCTAGTCCGCTTGGCAAATGTAAAAATTCATATATGTTTTCATGAAAAGAATCTAAAATTTCCAGGAAATTTTAGATTCTTTTCCCCCTACATAGTTCATTGATCACATTCGCTCTTAAAATCATATTTTTCATTTTAAAATTCAACGTTTTTAAATATTGTGGAACTTTGTGAAAAATTCGAGCTACAAATAATTAAATTTTTTGGCCAATTAGACCAATGAACACGATGTCAATTGTGTATATCTGTCATCTATTTGTTTATTTATTGATTTGATTACAAGGTGGGGAATGAAATATCTTTAATGGTCTCGAACTCGATGAAAGTGAAGGTACCATTTGACCCATGATAGTAACGATCATAACTTTTTTTTTTTGAGCATATGATCATAATCTTTTCTAGGTTGCATCTTCTCTCAACGTCAATTACCTTCAGGTGTTTTGTTTGCTTATCATGATACTGTATCTGTCACGCCCCAGAATCGGAGTCGATGATACCGGCGTTACTTCCAAATTAAAAATCCTAAAGTAACAAGCCTCATAGTACATAAACACATAAAGCAGTATGCATTCATAATAATTCGAAATGTCTTTACAATTAAAACTGACTTGAACTGAACTGATGCAAATAATACTAAAACTTCTAATGCACAACAAAAGCTTAAAGAAATTAAACACGATAGCTACATAACTGAAATTTTGCTATAGCAACCTCGGTTTCACCAGCCCCAAGATTGATATTGTTCTTCATATTCAACCTCTTATTCGTTTTGGGTTGTATGGGGTAAGTGCTTTGGAAAAACACTCAGCAACCAGTGGCCAATCGAATATCGTAAAACCACATACACACACACACACACATATATATATATATATATATATATATATATATATATATATATATATATTCATAACAGAGCAAAGCAGAGATAACAAATATTCGGAACATAATAAAACAGATGTATTAGATTCAAAATGCACATAGCTTAAATATGGATCCATTAACATCAAGAAATCAGAGGTGTTTGTATGGATTCAAATTGTGGCTTCCGTGTATATAGTACTTTGCTCAGTAGATTCAAGACGTGGCCTCGATACTCGCAGCACTTTACTCCTAAACACTTATTTCCTTGTGCTCTCGAATTTTCAGAAATCTCATAGCTTATATTCGATTGAATTTTAATTCGAAATAAATAATAGTGTACAAAAACCCACTTACCTTAATTTTACAGAGGTTCAAAAGTTGATGTTTCCGAAAGATCTGGGTCGAAAAAGCTTCGAAATTAAGTTTCCTTCCTCACTGAAAATGGTTGATGGCAATGTGGGAAAACTTGCAGAGTGGTGTATTTATGCGGAAATTCAAATTCTTTTTGTGTGTGCTTTACACAGGAACTTGTCAGGTATTTACAGGAGTAGAGATTGATGATTACAGCTCCATTAACATCCACCAACCACGATTTCACCCCATAACTCCCCATTACTCCACGATTTGAAGTGTTCAATCGGTTGGGTTTTGGTCGGTTGGGTAGATTCGTGAAGTTGAGCAGATTGTCATAAGTGGAGCATATTTCTACAAGTTGAACAGATTGGTTCCTTCCCAAGTTGAGAATATTGAAATGTGGGGGAGCTTTTGGTATTTACTTTGAAGACCAACGATTTTCACCTCACTTTTTTTTGTATGTAGGAAATATAATTTTCTAAAACACTCTTCTCTTCCCAGATAAAAATTAAAAATTAAAATCACAAAATATGATTTTAAAATTTCAATTTTCACATCTAAAGATTAAAAATATTATTAGTCACTATTATATCCCAACTTTTTTTTTTGAGGGGCTAAATATTTTTCAACGTATCATGAGATCTTATCAACTAAGTTAGGTCCATGAGCTAACTATTATATCCAAATTAATGCATACGATGTAATATACATACCACAAAAATGAATATAAACGTAAATATATTACATTAACGTAAATATATTACATTCACAAATATTTTTAAAATATCCAACAAGAAGCAACAACTTACAACGCCTCGCAAGCAAACTGCAAATCTGCAATCACTCATAATCTCATATCCGTGCGAAAGGTCCAATCTTTACGTGTATATGTTTTCACCAACAAAGCAAATCCACAAAATATAGTTTTCCATCTTCATTTATATCCCTAACCAACTTGCCATTCCTTCTGAGATTGACCCTTTTGTATTCTTCATCGTGTGTTAATATTCTTTTTCTCTCTCCTTTTCCCATTCTTGACTTTACGGCCCTTTTGTAATCTTCATCGTGCACTATTAATATTCTTTTTCTCTCCCCTTTTCCCCTTCTTGACTTTACGATAATTGCACCACGCCTCAACGTCAGCTTCCACCTTAACCGGGCCCGCCAAGGAATCACTCAGCTCACCGCCGTGTAAAGTACGTATATATGTTTCCATTTTTTTGGTGTTTTAGGCTTTTTATTTTTCTCTTGATGAAATAATGGTGTTTTCTGAGATGGGTTTGTGCAAATAACATGGTTTTAAATGAGGTCTAGAATAAAAGGAAAAATAGCGTGACAGATTTGCGCTCTGGGCAAGTCAAAATCCTAATATTGCTCATTTAAAGAAGTGTTGTTTTGGGTTATCGAATGGGAGGGGCTGATAAGTTTTTCTTCGAATCAATTATTGGTGTTGTTTGGTGGTAAATGTGGTTTTCCTTAATTTCAAGAAAATTGAGAACAGAGTTGTTTCTTCATTTTTATTTTACCGGTATTTTGTAGGATAGTGTATTGATTTCCTTCCTGTTGGGGACTGTGTGGGGGATTTTCAAGGCTTTATTGGAAGGCGGGATTGAATTTTGAAGCTGAAAGGGGGTTGTGGTTGTTTTTGAAGTCGTTTTGTCTGATTTTGATGGGGTATGAAATTCTTTTTATTTTCTCCTGCCCTGCAGGAGAAAATATTGACGGATTCAAGAATTAGTTTTATGTATCTGCAGTTTTGTTGTAATTTGAAACTTTGTTCTCTATGAAAAAAGAGTGATCTTTGAAGTGTCGTCTTATTTTGAGCGTAGTAGCGATAGATTGATTCATTAATTTATTTTATGGTTTTATGTGCTGTTGATTGGTTTCAGGGTTCTTAAACTGATGGAGGTGGAATTTGATCTTCTCTCTTTGCAATTTGATGGGTTGGAAAAAAAATTTAGTTCAATGATTGTGAGCAATATGGAGATTTTGTAGCATAATTTTTGTTTTGAAGGAGGAAGAAAAGGTGAACTGAGTAGCGAGCATATGTAGGTAAAATTAGATCACAATAAATGGATGAAGAGGCAACTTCTTGGATAAGGAGGACAAATTTTTCTCACACCGTTTGTCACCGTTTGGATGTTTCAAGATTGGGGTCTGTTCCTTTCACCGTTCAGCCAAATAGAATATCAAGTCTCAAATCTAGACCAGAACCTGGTAGAGTTAAAAATCTGATACCAGGACCAAATGCCGTCCAGGTTCAGCGACACCTTACTGCTATTACACAGAGAGCTGTATCCCCCCATCCCGAAACAAAGCTTTCTGATAGCTTTAAGGAAGCTAGGTCTATTCAGAGGAGATTCTCAACCCCACATCCACAAAGAAAAGGACACGAGAAAGGAATTGTTGGCAAGTTGTTTCGTAAGGATTCCCATGAAACCAAGTCTCCATCTTCGAGGTTGTCAGGCCACCATAGCCCCCTTAGGCATTTAACGTCAATGAAGTTTCATGACAAGGCTAAAAGCCGTAAGGAGACGGGTTGGACGAAGTATTTTGATCACGGTGGGGGAAGGGTCACCTCGGTAGATACTGCTGATGAGCAGATGATTGATCTTTCGAAGTTATTTTTAGGGCTAAGATTTGCACATGGGGCACACAGTCAGCTTTACCATGGGATTTACATGGACGAACCTGTTGCAGTGAAAATTATTAGAGTTCCAGATGATGGCGAAAATGGAGATTTAGGTACTCGGTTGGAGAAGCAATTCGCTAGAGAGGTTACTCTCTTGTCTCGTCTCCACCATCAAAATGTTATAAAGGTACACGTTTATGCTCAACAGGTCTTCCGTTCTTGATTTTCACCAGTCATTTTTGTTGAGATATTCAGTTATAATATTGATTGTACTTTGCTCTTATTGGTTTCGAATCTGAGGTATCCCAATTTCTTATTAATGCTATTTATTGAATATGTAGCTCATAGGAGCATGCCGAAAACCTCTAGTCTTTTGTATTGTCACCGAGTATTTGATGGAGGGCTCGTTGAGAGCATACTTGCACAAGCTTGAGCATAAATCTCTTCCCTTGCAAAAGTTAATCTCGATGGCTTTGGATATTGCACGAGGAATGGAATTTATTCACTCACAGGGTGTTATTCACAGGGATCTCAAACCCGAAAATGTTCTGATTAGTGAAGAATTCCACCTGAAAGTTGCTGATTTTGGCATCGCATGTGATGATGTGCACTGTGATCTTCTGGCAGATGATCCAGGAACTTATCGATGGATGGCTCCCGAAATGATCAAAAGGAAACATTATGGAAAGAAGGTCGATGTGTATAGCTTTGGACTCATTTTATGGGAACTCGTGGCGGGAACGATCCCTTATGAAGATATGACACCTATACAAGCTGCTTTTGCTGTGGTGAACAAGGTATGTCCGTTTTTCTTTGACGTGTTTCTTGATTTTTCAAATGCATATAAATAACACGAAGTGCCATTTCAGAATTTGAGGCCTTCTATGCCTTTTGTCTGCCCCCCGGCCATGAAAGCTTTGATCGAACAATGCTGGTCGTTGCATCCAGACAAAAGGCCCGAGTTTTGGCAGATTGTGAAGGTGCTAGAGGCGTTTGAGTGTTCATTAGCTCGTGATGGGACCCTCAATCTGGTACAGAATGCAGCATGTCAAGACCATAAGAAGGGATTGCTTCGTTGGATTCAAAAACTCGGTCCTACTCATCAAACCACTTCGTCGAGGCCTAAACCAATATTTTCTTGATTTTCCCTGCCTGATATGACCTTTTTGTGCCAAGCTTCTTTTCTTAAAACTTTTTTCTGTTTTCCAGTATGCAGATGTGAATCATTAGGTCTCAAGGCGTGCACGTAATTGATTTATCTTTGTAAAATACGAGTACACCACATTCAATCGCCATGTTTTGAATTGGTAGCAGCTAACTTTTTGTTCTTATTCAATATAAACTTGGGTAATCTTGGCATACTTCTACTTCCCAATTGTGTTCTCATACTTGGTAATTAGAGTTTACTTTACATAATGAATTGTTGTCTTGCTATAGCTTGTAAATACATAAAGTTATCTTATAATTTGAGTTCACTACGGTTGTCTGCTGGTCTCATCTTTCAACAGAATTATGGGTTATTTTACATGTCTGCTCGATCGGTGACATTTATAGCTGAGGCTATTGTCGTGTATTTTCTGGACCCATTTTTTATACATACAAGTCTGCTCAATCAGTGCATAATTGTATGAAATTTCGGGTTTAATTTCTTGTTTACACAAAAACTTACGGTGGCTTCTTTGAGGAGTTTAGGAATGCTTTTTGTTCGTTCAAATATTCTGAGTACAAGATTCGTGCTGCTCAAATGCGTCACGAAACGTTATTCGGGCTTCTCACATGCGTCGGATAGATGAGTGGCAGATCATTCGTTGCATTGAATGATATGATTAGATGAGGATAAGTTATCTTGAGATTATTAAATTGGATAGATAGGATATGGAACAATGATGATTATTGATAATATAATATGTTTGGTTGATTGATTAATATCGTGATTGATATTATTATATCATTATAAATAATATTACGTTTGATTCGTAGAGTAAGAATGAGATTCTAATTATGATAAAAAAAAAATTATATTATTATTTTTCACCCATTATTATAAAAATACGAGAATTTAGTTATAAATTATTTTTCACTAATTATTATAAATAAATTCAACCCACTCTTTTCTCTTATTTCTTTTTTTTTTTCTCCTTCCTCACCCAAAATATGGTATGGACGGATAATCAAGTAAAAACTGCTACAAAATCGAGCTCTATGGATTTCACATGTGTTGTATCTAATGAAGTGAACACTTGATAGAACCGGATAATTTATCAATCAATATTTAATCAGGCAAAATAAACACAACCTTTATAAATAGATGATTGCGGCTCTTCAAAAGGAAAGAAATAATACAATATTGAATGAGACTCTTGCTTTAATCGGGTGGTAAAGACTCATCATATCCTCCTTTGAAACGACTTGGATTCGAGTCCAGGCAGTGACCCAAAAATCTTTAAAAATCCCTCAATCCAATAAAAATAAAAATAAAAATATTGAAATTAGAATTGGACACTTGCATCTTACGTTCATTCAAAATTGTCTTCTTGCTTTGGTTGTGTACTATTAATAATTAATTATACTAAGCTATAAGTCAGTTAACTGAATTAGGACTGATTCAGAGTTAGGTTTAGAATTAATTGCAAATTTGTAAATGGAATTAATTAATTATCATTTATTGGTAGTGGGGGTGGTGTATTCAATCCAGTTTACTAATTCTATTTCATTTTGTGCTGTTGGAATAGATATAATTCAAATGTTGAATTTTTTTATGGCTGAGTTAATGAAATAGAAAGCGGATTGCTTGCATTTTACTGATGTAAGACATCATTTGGTACATTGATAAGAGTGTGATGAACCATAATTTTCAACTATTCATCCCTAGTTTATCATATCACATTCATACGAAACAGTGTCTAAAATGATACATCATAATTAATTAAGTATCCTGTCAATGTGGTAAACTACTACGAGATAAACGATATACGGTAGGAGAAATGCACGTTTCCATCGGTAATATAATTAAAGTATATTTAAAATGTGTCGACCAAATGAAAATGGACAAGATAAAGTAAAAATCAGCTAAAAAATAAAAATATAGAAAATAAATGGATCAAATAATTCATAGATTTGAAGAAATTCTTTACTGTTCTGTTTAGGAATAAATCAACAAGACACATTCCAGTATAATGAATAGACAATACTTTGGACAATTTAATATCTGCCAGGGCGGATGACCATAGGGACAAAGTGGGTTCTTGGCCACTGTATTTATTTGTGATAGCACTATGTAGCACATCAATTGATATCACATGGATTCCCATACATACAGCTGGTACGAGATTCTACGCCACCTTAGGAACGCTTCTAAAAATCACTTGGTGTAGCGTCGTATACTTCTAAGACACCGACACCCCTCGAACACACATCGAACACGTCACTTGGCGTGTTCTTAATTTTAAAATAAAAGACATCTGTGTCGGACACTTTCGATAGGCATGTCGGACACTTCCGAGGGACGTGTCCGATTAGAAAATGATACTTTTGGGGGTTAATTGTATATTTTAAAATATTTTGACTAAACTAAAATTTTTATGTGTTTTTTAAATTTTATGGTAATTGAAGTACTGGTATCATTGATACTCTAATGATTTTAACGACATTTATTTATTTATGCGCTTCTTGAATTTGGTAAGAATATATTTGGTATTATATTTTATTTGGACGTACTTGTTAAAATTTATGTTAGTTGAAGTAAACCCAATAAACGATTGTATACAATGTTTGTGTTCACTTTTACCCACATAGTCTTAATTTGGAAAAAAAAAACATATACATTAATAAAGTGGGATCAAAACCCTAGTTCACAAATATACTGATGATTCAAAACCCTAGTTCACAAATATACTGAAAAAATATATCTATCTTGTGCTTGGGAAGAATTTATGATATCACCCATTAAAATCTATTGAGTCGTGTCCGGTTGCATGCTGTGTTTGTCTTTTCCACATCTCGTGAACTTCTGGATCTAACCTTGTCAACAGTCTGTTGTTCCGCCATGTGATAAACAGAAGTTGTTAATATTTATAAAAGAATTCCATTCCGAGTTATCTTGCATATAAATTCATTTTGAAGAAACTTATTCATCTAGTCCCAATTTCTGAACTTAAGGCTATTGAAATCTTTTTTTGGGACCAAAATACCCTTAAAATCAAAATTGTCACTTCAAAACCATTTCAAACTTCTCTTGCAATCAAAACACCTGTTATTCACAACATTCTTCAGCTCATCCCTCCCACCACCACCAGTACCGCCGCTAAGGAAGCTCTCACCTCCACTGCCGCCGCCGCCGCCTCGCTCCTGTTCCGCCGCATCTTCTTCAACGGTGCATCACGATCTGCAAGGATTTCTCGAACATAAGGAATTCAAAATTCTGAAATTCTTCTATATCATTGCAGACCGTGAACTTCCAATGGATTTTTTTATGATTTGATTAATTATTGTGTGATATATGTTCATATACAGCCGTAATACACAATTTGATTTCGGTTCCTCTTATATTATTTGTAACCCTAATTGCTCGATTTTTCTATTTATTTTTGTAATATGATTTGTATATATCATGGTTCACCGTCGTTATCGCGGTGCACGGAATGAAGACTTCCATTCCAGCTCCAATGACATTACACGGAACGGTAACATAAAGAATTTATTTAAAAACTTATTAAAAAAATTCAAAAAATTGAATTATTTAGGAAGTATTGATATTGTGTTTAAAAAAAATGAATTTTAGAAAGTATTGGTATTGTCTTAAAAATTAGTAAACAAAATATAGATTTTGTCTTTAAAAAATTAGTTGGGCCTTGCTAACAAAAACTTTGGGTCCATTGCTATGTTCATTTTCTCTTTGACCTAACACGCCTCTTCTTAACCCACAACTCTGAAACATCGATGGGAAAATTATGGTTCATGGCATTATACCGCTATTCCGTCACAAAGTGGAACTTTGGAACGGCTGGTCTTGTTCCGATTCCAGAACGGCAGGAACGACTATTCTGATACCGAATCGGTAAACCATTGTATATATGTAATGGTAGATTAAGAAGAGAATGATTTGAAGATGGCATTGAAATTGAGCCTGCCTCTTGTTGGGGTGGATGTAGAGAGTTCTGAATATTTTCAGAAAATAACATGTGCACCAAATGACATGGATTGCACTAATCAAATTGGGTGCACTTAATCACAATGACATGGTGTGCACTAATCACATTGGGTGCACTAAAATCAGATTGGGTGCACGATAATCACACCGTGTGCACTAAATCACAATTGCATTGGGTGAACTAAATCACAATATACATGGTGATGCATGATTTTTTGTACATTGGTGCACATTTGTTGTACATTGATGCATGGTTGTTTGTATATTGGTGCACGATTGCTGCACTTGATTTTGAACATGGTGGTGCATGATTTTTTGTAATGGTGATGCACGATTCGCATGATGGTGCACGATTTTTTAACATGGTGGTGCATGATTTTTTGTAGTGGTGATGCACGATTTTTTTGCATGATGGTGCACGACTTTTTAACATGGTGGTGATTTTTTAAATGGAAAGTTGCTAGGATTTCCGAGTTTCATAGCAGTGGCCGTTGTGCATTGAGTTCCATGAACATGGAGTAGATAACTGAAGTCTTAGAGGTTGCAGCTGAGCTTTCATGTTCAATTTCTTACAACTTTTGTGTTGGTTTCGCATAGAGCAGCAATGTCTTCAGACTGGAGGAATATCCTGGTGATGAGCTTTCCATGGATGAAAGTTGTTACTTAATCACAGAAATTATGGAGTCATACAGAAATGTATGCTTCCGAAGTCGTTCGCGGAGCTTGTGGGAAGAAAGATGGGTGTTCGAAGTACTTGAGTACTGCAACAACACTTTCCATGGATGTGTGCTGCTGCTTAATCTCAGAATTGAAGCCGGCAACACTTACATGTCTAGTATGGTCATTTTACCGTAAAGTGCCCCATAATTAGTTTCTAATTAGACCTTGTTATAGTTGTGCAATGCTGCATTTTGGTACATCTCAATTTTCTTAATGATCCAGGCCCATTAGCAATGGAAGAAGGCCCCTTTGCAGGAATTAATTCGGGGTTGAGATCTAGTTACTCCACAAATTATGTCCAACTTTTTGTGGGTTGCACCCCAATTACAGTTTTATATACCTAAAAGGGTTTAGGAACAACTCTTCTACCAAACTCCACCATTTTTCTCGGTAATTGGTAATCTAAAGTCATACTAACAAATCTCACGAATGATTTTTTTTTGTACAAATTCCTAGTCCATCAAACAAACAAATGGGTCATCGGATGAGGAAATTGGTTGCCACCGATATTTATATAACGTGGTCCCATTTGTTTGATGTTCGAGAATATGATTCACTCTTCCGACCACTTTCGGCCTTAAAAATGGCGGAAAAAAAAATACGATCAACGACCCTTTATCTTTAAAATATTTTAGGTCTAAAAATTATAATTACAATTATTGACCAAATCCCAATTGCTTCTAGTTGTAGTGGACACGGGTTAGTTCAACTGAGCTATCAAGCGGACATGGAGTCGACCAGTTTTATTGACTAATTAATATGTGCATACGAAGTCACTTCAAGAATACATTTTCAAACCCATTTAGGTTACGGGTGACATTTAGAAGGACGGAAACTTTGTTTCCTCAAATAACATAAGGGTGTATTTGGATCGAGAGATTTGAAGCCATGCATTTCAAATATTTGATTTAAAATCCATTTAATTATTTTGATGAATTTGTATTATGTGTATTTCAAATCCACATCTTTACTAGTTTATGTAAATATAATGATAATTATAATAGATTTGAAATGCATATGGTATATGTGTCATTTCAAATCCAAGATTCAAATGCATTCTCAAATCAAATCGATAAAATACATCTATCCAAACACTTGTCTGTTTTTTTTTCATTTGAGATTTATTCACAATAATAATTACACTTATCAAAGTCTAAGTTCATTGATTATGATATCATTGAATTGGCATTTTCCAAGTCAATGACAATCATCGAAAGTTGGTTTGACAATTTATGGATCAATTCAATATAATTGGTCTAAAATAGTTGATATATTAATTTATTTATATTTTCTGATATCTCTACTAGTATTTTAAGATATAAAATTATTGATTTGCCATCTTAAATTTTTGGAACAATTGATTTCCATATCTGATGTCGTAATTAGATTTTATATTGTATAAATTTATTTTAATAAAAAAAATATAAACATAAATTAAAAAACAAAGTAGTGAAATGAATATAACATATACTATTATGATTATTCAGCTTTTATCAATATTAAAAAAAAAAATATATTTAAGGCGGGGTGACAAAGCGTCGCTTGACTCAGGTAATCAGTGACTCTGAACAGACTGTCTCGGAATCCGCAGAGTCTTCTCCCCCTCCTCCCCCTCCTAAGAAGCCCAGAACACGAAAAGCTGCTCCTCAGGCCGCCCGACAGACAGACATTGCAGCCTCCGATACTATCTCCTCCGTCGGTCCCACAGACTTAAATCCTGATAGGGAACCCAGCCCTGCCATCCCTTCAACTGAGGAACCAACTGCTTCATTAGCCATGGTGCCTGCTCCTTCAATGGTTCCAGTTGATACTCCGTCAGCACTGGTGAGCTCTCAGCAAGCACCAGGATCTATCAGCTTCGGGACACCCAAGTCATTATGTCCATACTGTCATCCCAAGACCACCCCTGCTGGAAAAGGAAAATCTCTTACGGCTCCAGTGTCCACTCCTATTGCCTTCGAGATTCAAATGGTCATGGATACAGTGGAAGCCAAACTGCAACCACAGCTGGAGATTTTTGATCGATGGGTAAAGGCCCGTATCAAGGTTCGATTAGATGATTTTGATCAAATTCTGGATCAGGCTAGGGCAGATGAGAACAAAATCCTAACATATCTTCAAATCTCAGACCCTGAAACAAGCTTGAAGCTGCGAGATGTTTTTAGCCTGATGATCTATGTGGGTGAACTTCAGGCCCTGGTTGAAACCCGCCTTCAACAATTTAACGGTAATTCAGGAACAGCGAATCATGATAGAGCTGTTCTAAATGCTCTTGGACCCAAGCTCGAAATGGCTGAGCTTGCTCTTCATGATATTCGCATATCCACTGGGATTCACTCTTGCTCCACTGCTGAAACTCTTGCCAGCCCTGATCAGCCGGATCTACAAATGGTCATTGCAAATTTGGAATTTGTCCCCTCTTCTGTGGAGCTCACTTCTACTGCTCTGGAGACCACTCCCACTGGAGCAGAGGCCGCACCATCTACTCCTAGCTCTCATAATGATCAACAGCCCCAACCAATGGTTGTTGATCATACAACTATAGATGCAGTCATACAGACAGTGGTTCAGCAGGTTACTATATCCTCTGCCAATCTTGAACCCAGTGAGTCTTCACACTCAAATGATCACACCCAGTCGTCTGCTGCTGCGGTTGATCAACCCACTACTACTTTGGCTGCTCCACAAAATGAAGAAACTTCCATTTTGGCAGTAACTATCTCAGATTCTACAGCTGCACCAAGAAAATTGAGAGCATTTTTTAATAAATACATGTAACTGAAATTGAGTAAATAAAATTATTGTTAAATATGTTTTAATAATTAATAAATTAACTTATATATGCTTTAACAATTTAAATTTGTTAAATTAGCTCCATCACACACACACTATACTTATATCTCTCACATATCAGAACCCTACTTTTTTCCCCTCTCCCACACACACAACCCCATTTCTCTCCTCTTCTCTCACACATTGGCACACATATATGTACATATACACAAAAAATACATACATGATATGCGTTTTTTGTGCATAAAAATAAAAAAAATATTTTTATAAAAAGTAAAAAACGCATTGGGGGCATGCGTTCACATTAGTTTCTTTAAAAAAAAACAGTACCCTAATTTTGCTTTTTTTAAAAAAAATTACAATTTTTTTTTAAAATTAGCCAAATACACATATTTCCACTCTAACCCCTATCCTTGTGTGAAATTCCAATTCTCTGGTTCCAGTTGGACTTGTTGTTCCAAGTCCAACCCCACTCACTCACCATCAACGTCTACCTTCCAATTTCAAACAATCTTTTTGACTTGGTCAAAAACAAGTTGTAAATCACGCACCACAGATGACTTTAATGCCAAACCAAATAAATTTTCGGAAACTCCCTAAATACTCTTGCATCCATATTCTCCAAAAAAAAGCAAATCTCCTTTCTCCATTTACACACAAACCCATCGATGGAAAATTCACTGAAAATCCAAGAAACCCAAAACTCATCTCTAATTCCTTCTCCAGAGACGCATGGCTCCAACAATTCGAGCTGCTACAGCCCAACCAGCAATGGCTTCCACGCCAGATCCGAACCTAATAACCCGTACCCGACCACCTTCGTCCAAGCTGACACCTCCTCCTTCAAACAAGTGGTTCAAATGCTGACTGGGTCGATCGAGACAACCCGCCTTGCTGCCAGACCCGACCCGGTGAGAAGCTCGATCCCACCAATCAAAACCGGGCCAAGGAAAGATAAATCAAATTCCAAGCTCTACGAGCGCAGAAACAGCCTCAAAAACTTGAAGATCAGCCCGTTGGCTCCTGGTCTGGTCAACGCTAGAACTGGATACTCGGGTTCTCCTCGACCAGCAACCCCTGAAATTCTGTCACCCAGTATTCTTGATTTTCCGTCGCTGGTCCTCAGCCCGGTTACCCCACTGATACCCGACCCGTTTAACAGGAGAACGGGTACTATCAATTGTGGTAGTAACTTGAATATGGAGGCAGAGGATAAAGCAATCAAGGAAAAAGGATTTTATATGCACCCTTCGCCGGCAAATACTCCGAGAGACTCGGAGCCCCGACTTCTGCCATTGTTCCCGGTAACCTTACATTCTAATGGAGTTAGTTCTTGAGTGAGTTTCCTTTTCGTTTTTCTTTTCTTTTCTTTTTGTCTTCTTAAATTTATGATTTTGGAATGGATGAGTGAGTCAACTTGTTTGGTACTTCACCAGTGTTTTTGTAACATGTAATTTGGAAAAAAGACGAGTAAAGAAACCATCTTTGCTTCTTTCTCATTCTTGTTTTTTTTCTGAAATTCCTTTGGTCCGAAATGAATTACTACGAAAACCACAGTTTGTAGTTTATGTAAGGTGCGAAGTGTTATAAAGAAGTATATATTTGTATATCTTTTTTTTAAGATAATACATAATGTTCTAAATTGATCCTTGAAAAATTGGATTTGAGAGGCGTACAGGAGCAAACAGCGGCCAATTAAGTGGTAGAGTAAAAACGGGAGAAAAGAATCTTGCGTGAGGGAAATAGTTTTATGGATGCAGTTCGATTAATCTATAGATCAATTCAATATGATTAGTTTAAAATAATTGTTATATTAATTTAATTTTTTTTTAAAAAAAATATTCTATTTTAATATTAAATTAATATATAAAAATATCCAAAACAGTTAAATATAAATATTTCCGACTCAGGGCCCCTCGGGCATCATCAATCATCTTGTGGAAAATGGATGGTGCCTCGGGTAGCATCAATATATATCTTGACTTTGATGTTGTATTATCCGATAGATAGATTATGCAGTCTGACACTAGGTTTACTATCTTTTTGTGTTTTTGATAGTATTAAATAATAATACATAATCTCAACTTGGAGTTACAATAATACGATGCTGAGTTTAGTTGGTGTGATAGAATAATTGGTGGATATATTAAAAAATTGATAATGAGTTGAATTACAAAACATGGATAGTCTATATTGTGTTTGATTTGTATAGCTAGTATTTAGTAAAGTATAATAAGAAATAATGTGTTTGGTTTACTTGATATTATGTAGTATAAATTATTTTTATTCATAAAATACAAAAATATCATTGAGTAGATTTTCATGTATTAATTTACATAATTTAATTATTAATAAAATATCATAAATTAATTAGTATGTATAAATATATTAAATATCATCATAAATATACAAAAAGTTAAAAAATATTCATGAAGTAAAAATAAATATTTTTTCAAGGTTGAAAAACGTTAGAAGAATTTAACTACCGAAACACTAGGAATCATGATCGCTTTTATTTTAAACAGTAATTTCTAGCGATTCTACCGCAAGTGCACGGTGTCAAGTTTTAGTATAATGATCTAGAAGTAAGGATTGTCGAACCCACGATGACTAGTAGTAATTACCAAATTTAACTAGCGTTCTATATTTAACCTACGAAATTGTTTGAAAGATTAACTAATTTACTCAACTCCAATATTCAACCGCACCACAAAGAATTAAGATAATAAACATTAGAGATAAATATCGAGACTTCGGTTCACTTGAGTAATCCCCCACAATTTACCTACTAGTTCTAATTAAAATTAATGCATCTAAGGTGACAAGTTTTCCGGTTATATCCAATATACTCTCTCGAGCTATATTCAACCTGACACTGAATTGCAGTAACTCTCGTTCACTTATTTAACAATTCAATGTTGCATACGTTCTATGAAAACCCCTAGCCATCGATTACTATATATCTATAGCTATCACTCGTGTATTTGACGTCATCTATCGATCTCAGTCTGAAATCCACGGTTTATGTTATTGGTTCCGTTTTACAATATCATATCTCGATCTCAATTGTAAACTAACAACATTCAAAGAGTAGCTAATCCTTTAAAAGCATTAAAAGCATAACATAAACTCAAAAATAACAATAACTCAATCAAAAACTAGAATTAAAATTGTGGTTTCATACACAAGATCCCCTTGTCTCGATAACAAACTTAGCCTAGCATATTAACGGAAAAACAACGTTTTATAACATCTAACAACATTATAAACATTGGAATTCGAAAATAACTAAACAAAAGTTCAGAAATACTAATAAACACTCGATGTTGAATCGTGTGTTGATCCGTTGTTCCCGTCTCTAGCTGCGTTCCTTTGAATCGTCTTGAATCAATCTTCTCTTCCAATGGGTGGCTGCCTATCCAGAGGTGAAAGAACCCTTCTAATGACCTAAAAACTCCAATTTATATGTCCCCTCACGAGCCCAAAGAAATCTGGTACAAAAAATAACCCAAAACTTAATTAAGGAAGTTTTTAAGTCTGGGACTCTGCACGCGATCGGTCTCTTCGATTGTGGCGATCGATCGCCTTCAGCTTTTTCTCCTCGGCGATCGGTCTCTCGAGATAGGCGATCGACCGCCTATATGTTCTGCCCCGAGGCGATCGATCGCCTGGTTTGTTGCAACCGATCGCCTATCGCTTGAAAATTCCATGAGCTCTCTTGGCTTCAGGCGATCGATCTCTTGTGATAGGCGATCGATCGCTTGTTGCTTTTATCATTTTTTAAGTCTTTTTCACATCTTTTCCCATGGATTGCCTCGTCCTGTCATAGTTCCACCTTCTAGTCCATAAAACGGGGTTTTTCTAGTATTTCTTGCACTTCTAATTGATTCCTGGAAATATAACAAAACACAACCAAAAGTATAAAATCTTCAAAGAATCACTATAAAAATCACAAGAAATATATGCAAATATAAATGTAAAAATGACACTTATCAAATCAACATAGAATATGGACCATCAAGAGATTCAGAAGAGTCCAGAATATATTGCTATATTACAAGAATCATATAAAGTGACAGGAAGTCGAGTATAATTAATAATAATGCTTTGAAACCAATAACATGAGATAATAAAACAAACTATGAGGAAGAGTAAATTTTTTTTGGTAAGATATTAATGAGAATACAATGTGTACTCCAATCTTTTTACAAACTACATCCGTTCTACTTTGACAACACCATATACAACAACATTAAATTACCAATAAGCAGTAACAACTAAGAAGCACCAAAGCTGCACCAAACATGAATCTTATCATGCCGATTAAACTTCAAGTAGCAACTAGACCATGAAATATGCAGAAGTTAGCACAGCTTTAAACAAAACACCAGCAATATAATACTCTAACTTGCACGGTCATATCAATGCTGAAGCAGCAGATGTCCCCAAATTGCATAGCTTTAATCATACCAAACCAGCAGATGTAATAGCCATAATAATGAGTTAAACTCTCCACCAAAATAATGAGTTACAAAGTGATTTTCCACGAAGTAGCAAGTACGCACAAAAAAATTCTACCTTGCCGCTGTCCTCAACATAATATCTAAGAAGTCGCAGTTTCAAGACTAAAGGATGTATAATGAACCTTCCAAAAGACCAGTTCTTGTGGTCCTAAGCACCATAAAACTACTATGTTGGATACAAACACACGAACATCAAATTTATAATGGAATATTGAACCATAGCTTCACTAATATGACGAACCACTATTCTTGCTCATAGCCTCACTAGTACGAGGTTTATATGGCTAATACAACCAAAGTTGCATCTGACTGCAACAACAACACAAATTAAGCTTGACATTTATTGTGACCAAATCGCAAACCAAACTCAATCACTACTATTCCCGTAAGACCCGAACTATTAATCTTGTCATTAGTACATTAATGTCATCATTAGTATATACATTTATCAGACTATGAAACTTTCATTATAGTTACCTCATATGTACAATAGAGTACTATAAATTTTGACAGAATTCCTCCGTAAATTTAGTTTCCAGTCAACACAAATCATTTATACTAACTACATAATGCACCATACATATTCTCAATTCATTATGCAATTTATCTCTCCATTAAATTGCAAGTAACTACCAAATGACAAGAGAAATCTCAAACATTTATACATGCATATACACATATTCATAATGCTCACAAACGAGCTTTGAGTAATGAATGTGTATCTATTTGTATAAAATGTACTGCTATATACCAAAACTGGTACCTCACTCCTGGGAGCGTCATCATTCAATAACTCGAACTTGATTCCAGAACTAATATCGTACACGTTCTACCTGTTTCAACAGAAACAACCCCACATGGGGTGAGCATAACAACATAATCACAATATCAACACATATACAACTAATAATATACAGAATATAATACTATAATTTAAGAAAATACTACCTGAGTATACCGCGACGATACATGATCTCTCGTGTTGTTTCTGTTCTCAAATTGTCCAAAATCATCAATTCCAAAATCAATTAATCATCACATCACGAGATGATTTATATACTCATACTCAGAATCATCAGTTCCATAATCGATAATATACACATAATCATGATAGCAATAATTTATTGAAATCAACTACATCACAGTTATCATTTTACTAGTCATAACTCATCATACCACCTCGCACGCTCGACATCGGCGGCATCACAATCCATCGCGCTCTTAATAGCGGCATCACAGTAATTCATAATATCATTAATTGGTGAACTCAAACATCTATCATCTCATGACTCGACAAATATTTCACCGAATATAATCATCAATGTTTGTACGTCTTTACGTACTAACTCAAACACAATAAGAATATATTATTCATTAAGCACATCAATAATATATTTTCATATGCTCGTACGCCACACGTACCTTAAAGTCAACAACGGGATTAAGTCACTTTCGACATCCGGAGGCTTGTGAAGTATCTATATCGAATATCAATTCAATATTAATCTCTCAACAATAGCGTTCAGTATTAACATCATTTATCAAATGGTTTCTTCATGCCTCGTATCACAAAATCCAATTTATCACTCTTCGTATAATATACGACAAGCCAAACATCTTTGTTCATTCGAGTTATCAACTAACTCAAGTATTTATCATCTCTTCATTTCTAAGGTTCCATATTTAGAACGTTAATTCATTGTTCAAGATTGATGTCAAACTCTCTGACCAAAGGTCTGAGTAGACTATACATGAATTCAACAATATAATAGACATTCATTAATAAAGCCTTTAAATCGTTAAACATCATTCAATTAGCATAGCTCTTATGCTCAATATAAAAATCTCAAATCCATGAATTAATCATCAATGTATCAATACAAGCTTTTAAAGATAAGTTTTTTTTTGTTTTTTAATCATCCTTACCGATCGACCTGTAACTTCTATCGATCGATTGGTAAAACCCAGATTTTTTTGATTTTGGCTACGACTTTGTACTAATCGATCGGTCCCTCCGACCAATCGATTGGTCTACACCGAAAATCATCAATTACAACACCTCAAATCCTTCCTCAAACTCATACAAGCAATCACCAACAACCATTATCATCAAAACTTTTACCAAAACAACAATAATATGAAGTATAACTCCAAGTAACACCAAATCTCAAAATCATATATCAATAATCACAACCCAACAAATTCAAGTTTTTAAAACTTAAACACCATGAATAAACTCAATGTTCATGTCCATAATCAACTAAAAATACTCCCAAAGTAAAGAAATACACTTACCCCCATAAATTCTTAGCAAAAGTCACACTTGAATGGGAGGAATCACCATTTTTGCACCAAAGAAGAAAAGAAGGGGCGAAAATAAGGGTTGGGGAAGGAGATGGAAAAATGATTTTGTTCCAACTCGTATGCACCTTCCAATTAATAATGCACACATTTCATTCTTTGCACAAAAGTCCTCTTACAAGATTTAATCACATAATCATCCACAAAAATCAATTACACTAGGATTCTCAACCATACTCGATGTATTCTAATATCGAGCCTCAATTTCATTTTATTACAGTTAATTCAAATATTAATATAACATAAGAATCAAGCATCACAATTCCAGAAGGCTAAAACTTTGTAAAACTAACTGCTATAAATACAGCTTTAATCTTAGACGGATTCCGGTGGTGAGTGTGGAAGTCGGAACCTGTAAAGGTCTCCCAAGAAATTGGGACAAATAAATTTAGTTATCCTTTGAATTGGGTTTGTGGTCGTCGCACTTTTCGAAATTGCAATTATAAATCCTCCTCCTAATGTCACATGCACGCACAATACCAAAAATAGTAGTTTACAGTCAAAGAAGTAGTTTAGACTTTATATTGTTGAAAAATATTTATTTGTTTATATATTCAAACTTTATTGCATATCGTTTGTTGTGATACTTGAAAATAGTTTGTCGTTATTTAGGGATGAAGCCTTTAGGTTGACGAGGGGCAAAATTATAGGATTTTTTTTTTTTGTAAGGATTTGCATCCATTCGCCCGTCTTTATTTATTTGTGTGCTTATTTTCCAAACCACCACTCAAATTTCTTTTTGACTTGAAGAGAAAGTGAAGAGGAAACCTAATGAATGAGAAAGTGAGATGGGGGCGAGAAGCGGGGCTTGTGATTATGAGATCAAGAAATTTAGGAAGGCGGAAAGTTTAACCTTTTTTTTTGAAAAAAAGGTTATTGAAGGACATGGTTGTAATTTTGAGTCAATTGATTATTGCATTGTTGCCACACAAAAAAATTGATTATTTTTTTGTTGTTGTTAAGAAAATAGATTTTTGTTATTAAAAAAAAAGATAAAAGAAATGTGTCAAAAAGTATGTATATGTTTGGATTTGTTTTTTATGTTTCCTGAAAAATATTTTAGAAAATAATTCATGTAAAATGTTCCCAAAATGAGATGTATGTTTTTACTTTATTTTTAGACAGATATTTAAATTTAAACAATAATTATATTGTAGATACAAAAGCAGGATAATATATATTTTTTTCAGAAAAAAGAAAAAAAAAACTTGATTTCATTTTCCGGCAATGAAAAGGCTTTGTAAAAATCAAATTCAACATTTCCCAAGCTTCTTTTCAAAATAATAAAAAGAAAAAAATGTTTTTTTTAAAAAAAAGTTCATAAAATTAAAAACATGTTTATAGAAAATAGAAAAATATGAGTAAAAATATTTTTTTAAAAAAAATCCAAAATAACCAACCACATTGGCTTATCTTGCATGAACCGAGGGTGGTATCGTACTTTTTCATTTTATTTTTTTTAAAAAAAAATTTTACCCTTATTTTTTTCAAAAAAAAAATTTCTTTTGCATCCCCAATTGTTTTTAACCCTTAAGTAGTATATATAAAAAAAATTTACCCCCCAAATTTTTTTTTCAAGGTCCTCCCTGTGTGTGCGCATATGTACCGTTGGCCACACCCGATGCATATAACAATTTTCTGGTCAACTACTGACTAAAATCCCATCTAGTTGTACAGTGTCACTATATTATTGATTTTTTGATGTTAAATAGATTAGTAATACATCAACCATTAGTTTAGAATATTTTAAAAAAAATTATTACAAATAAAAGGTGCGTCGGAATAAAAATATCGAAAAACCATTTTAAAAATTTCAAAATTAGACTACATGACAAAAAATTTCCATAACCAAAATTAGATCGGTATGGGCCTTAAAATGGATAAGATCGGTATGGGCCTTAAATGCACGTTTGTTTAACCGTAGATTGGACAGATCAAATTGGGCCATGAAGACGCACCAACTCAGTTATCCTTTGCATAAAATTCTAGGGGAAATACAGGGAGGTCCAATGTGGATAAACATATTGTAAATAAATTTTGAAAAAAAAAAATTTGTATCAAAATATAGGTAGGTGAAAATTTTATTCACATATGTGTACTTTTTGAACTTTTGTTTCATTTAAGTTTTTTTGCTTGCTAAAATACATCTGCTTTAATCTTTAACGGTCTAACCTAATTAGGGTTTCAAACCCATGAAATATATAACGTCGCACTCTTTCGTCTCCACCTCCACCACTTCTATCGTCTTTACCAGCCTTACGCAGATGTCTTCACCAGCCACGACTGCCACCGCCGTCTGCACCAGCCGCACAACCTTTATGTGTGTGTATATATAATGTGGGTGTATGTGTATGTGTATATAATGTGTGTATGTGTGTGTATTCATATGTGTGTGTGTATATACACTATGTTTGTTGCTTTTTTAGGTTTTCGATGGTGTCCGCGATTGTTTGCTCATTTCAAAAATTTACAGCCTGACAGCAAGATATTGCAACGAAGAAAATGACCTAGAGAAAAAGTAACTGGTGCACGAAAATTATAAAAAATAACTCGTTCACGAAACTTATAAAAAGTTACTGCTGCACGAAAATTATAAAAAGTAACTGGTGCACGAAACTGTAAGTGAAGCACGAAACTTATAAAAAGTAATTGGGGGAAAGGTGATGGCAGCGAAAAACATTACATTGACGCACGAAAATAGGAAAAAATGAACTGGTTTATAAATTATAACTGGTGCATGAAGCCTATATAAAATAACTGGTGCTCGAAACTTATATAAACTAATTGGTGCACCAGTTAATTTTATTTGTATGTTTTCGTGTATCACCTACTTTTGTTTGAATGTTTGTATATTGCATGCACCATCTACTTATTTTTGTATGTTTCGTGTATCACATATTTATTTTTTGTGTTTCTTGCACCACCTACTTGTATGTTTCGTGCATCATTTACCTTTTTCATGATTCGTGTGTCACATACTTTTTCTATGTTTCGTGCATCACACACTTGCGCTTATGGTTCATACATCACCTACTTGCGATTATGATTCCCGAATCACATACTTTTTCTATGTTCCGTGCATCAGTTATTGATTTCAATTTTCGTGCATCAATTACTGATTTTCATTTTTCGTGCATCAGTTATTGCTTTTCAATTTCGTGCATCACTTACTGATTTCAATTTTTCACAAAATTGCGAACACACAATGAAGGTACAAAAATATGCACTGGACCACCGCGAAGAAAATTGTTCCGTTCATCGTCGTCCGTTCAACGAGCCCAATATACGAAAATACAATTAAATTGCCACTGTGAGTCGTTCTGAAATCACCGGAATTTGATCTGGAAGTGACGAAATCACATGATCTAGGATTTCAGCTCTTGTGTTCGATTTATTCGATGCATCCATGAATTAGTCTGAGCTCATACACTGGTTAGCTTCCCCTCACCATGGCCAAACGTTTGAGACCGGCCACCGCCCATCTTATCTTCAAATAGACTTAAAGTGATTGAAGAACTTTTTCCCTGACTAATATTAATTAAGTTTCATGAGTGTGTATTAGCTTGATTTTTTCCCTAAATTTTTTCACAAATTTCTTCATTATATATTATAATAATATTCTAGATAATTGTTTTTTTATCAACTATTACAACTTCAATTTGGTAAGGAGGAATTATTTTTAGGAGTTTGAATCAATCTCTCTCCCAAAATGAGAGAGATTTATGCCATTAAATCAAAGATTAAGGCAGATAATTGATTTTAATAGTAGGTAAATTTGATTAGAATGGGGATAGGGTGGTGACGGGAAATACTCAAACATATGGACCTGACGTGGGCTTAAATTGTAGACCAATTTAATATAGCTTACCTAAAATGATTGATATTTTAATTAATATATTTTTTTATTTAAAATATTAAATTATAATATCGAGTTAAATATCAAAACCAAGTATATATAGTATATCCCGGGAGGTGGGACTATCATTTAGATTAAAAAATAGTTTAAAATATAATATAATTTTTAATTCTTCTTTCCGAGAAAATCAAAAAAGTTCTAAAAAATACAGAGACAGAATATCATGGGGTTTTTATTAAAACATTTGAAAAAAATTATTAATTTAATAAAATAATCGATATTTTAAAACATTTTAAAACTAACATAAAACCCAACTTCAGGTGGCGACTACAACTGCACCATTTGTGTCATGTCAGAAATAATTGCAGATCAAGATGAGGAGATACCAATCACCAAAGAAGTGTCAATTACTGTACCGGAGACAACCACGACAAATACTCCAGTCCCTTATACAACAATTTCATTCTTCTCAATGACACATCCCGAAGTATTTGGAAACTCAGTAGACATTTCAACAGGTAGATGGGGGAGTTATTACGACTACTCCAAAGGGGATATCCATCTAGATATGATCTTCAAAAATAAAACTCACCCGCAGGCAGCTGTAAATTATTATTCTGTACGTGTTGCAAAATCGGAGTACCACGTTGTCAAGAGTACAAAAATGTTGTGGAAAGTGATGTACAAACACAGTACATCTATAGAGATCTGTACAAACAAAGATGAAGCGAAACCGTCAAATTACTCGAATACCCTAGGCCAAATCACACACAACTCTCGCTATACGATATGTATATATACACCCTCTATTTGTTTTAGTAATGATAAGACCATGAGATAAATGGATAATATCGAAAGCTCATCTACTAAATATCATATCTAAATCAGATATTTCAAATATAAAAAATTAGTATACATATACAATATATAAAATTTAAAATTTCATTATACACGCAACGTGTATGCATCAACCGCTAGTTATATTATAAATAAAGAGCATGCTAAAAAAACTACTTGGTCTCTTTAAACATGGCCACCACCACCCGCCACCAGCCACCACCGGCCGCCGCCCCCACTGCTGCCCGCCACCACCGGCCGCCGCCCCCCACTGCCGTCCGCCACCCGACACCCCAACGGTCGTAAATCATCCGACGGTTTCCGTCACTCATCTCCAAACTATAACTATCTTTTCAATAAAAACTACCAAACAAAAAAAATCAAACACAACAACAAAATAATGTAAATTTTATAACTTTCAGAAATTTATATTATTGAAAAAAATATTACATCATCTTCGAGAATGATAAACAACTAAGCTCTACAAATTGCAAACCACAACAATTTTGAAATTTGGCAAAAAACACATTATTGAAAGCGTCATCTGCCTTCAATAAAAAATATTTTTTTACTGAGATGACGTCTTTAATAAAAAAATTATTGAAGACGCTTCTTAGATGGCACTTTCAATACTTTTTTTTTACCAGAGATGAAGACGATACTTAAAATGGCGATTTCAAAATGGCGTTTTAGATTAGTTTACAAACATTTTAAAATATCGATTATTTTGTTAAATTTAAAAAAGGTTTTAGAATATTTTAATAAAAAACCCGAATATCATAAAAGATTAAACCATTGACTAGCTTACCTTTCCAAAATAGCACGTGGCAGGATGCTACACAGGTGTACAATTTCTGCTTCGCCACCTTTCTCTTCTTCCTTCTAGCCTCTTTCTTTGCACCGAAATAAAATGGTGAGATTATTCAAACCGGCGAAACAGTTTTAACAGAATTCATTTCATCGTTGACATATCACACCCACACACACACACACGCTATGGCATCCAGGTTTATAGCCAAAAACACAATTCTCAACCTTTCTAACTCTTTCTCGCACAACAATCAATCATCCCCTCTTCTTTCTAAACTCTCTAGAGTTTGCTTCACTGCCGATTCCAAATATTCTGAGGTATACTTTAATGCGTTCTTTAATTTTTACATTTTTTTGTATTCCAGATTTTTTTATAAAAAATTGTTAATGTTAGGCACGAAATGCTACCGATGATGCAATCGGCGAAACAAAGGAGAAAACGCAGGAAATGAAGGAAAATGTGAAGGGGAACGCTGGGGCCATGAAGGACAAGACCAGTGAAGCGGCGTCGAACGCCGCGGGGATGACGAAAGAAGCTAAAGACAGAGCGGCGGATACTGCGTACGATACGAAGGAGAAGGTGAAAGATACAGCTGAAGACATGAGCGAAAAGGGCAAGGAAAAACTAGGTTCAATGGCTGACAAGGCCCACGAAATGCGTGAAAGTACTATGGACTCCGCCGGAAAGGTAGCCGACAAAAGCAAAGAATACGCGCACGAAGCGAAAGAGAAGACCAAGGATACTGCCGGGACCGCGGGAGAGAAGACAAAAAGTGCGGCGGAGTCGATGGCGGATACAGCGCAGAGTTTAAGTGAGAAGGCGAGGGAAACTGTGCAGGGAGCTTGGGGAGTGGCGGCGGACACAACGCAGAAAATTAAGGAGACAGTGGTGGGTAAGTCGAAAGAAGGTGGCGTGGATGATTACGTTGAAGAACATGTGAAGAAGCCGGCGAGAGAGGGTAAGGAAAAGGTTATGGACGAAGATGTGGTGGATACGAGGCGGCGCCGGGGCGACTGAGGACGGTTTCAATAAGCGTTGAATTGTGTTTGGCCTTCTTTTTTTATCTCCTTGTTGAAATAAAATTTGGATATCCGTTGTGCTACTTGTTTGGTCTAAAAAAATAGTTTGTATTTAGATCACAACTCAATTGTTTTGGCTATTCAATTAGTTGAGAAGTCAGGTACCTATTCATAAAAGGCATCATAGGTAATCATATATATAGCTTTTAAGTTATAACTTTTCAATATGCTTCCTCATATAAACATATTGACTTATAACGAGGCGAACGATGAGCATGTAAGCGAAATAATCAATCAATGAAAAATTTACTTCGAAATAATTGTTGAGATTTATGAGGTTCTAGCCGTAATCCTGTGGTTATAAAAGGTAATCCTTTGGTTATGAAAGGAGTACCCAGAATCCTTTATTAAAGGGGATTTGGATTTGCTCTGGGGTCACATGGTCAAGAATTTGTGTTTTGGTGATCTATGTTACTACATATCGTTTATCGTTTAGTTCGCTCATTTCTCATTCCTATTTATTTATCTGTTAGTTTGTAATGTATGTTGTTATTAAATTGTATAGTCGTGTTTTGGATGATGTGACATATTGTGCTTGTTTGATTTATTAATATAATTCCTTATTTTCTTAAAAAATAGAAGTATAATATTAAACAGGTAATATAGCTTTTAAGTTTTATATGAGACAACTTCTCTCCAGGAGTTTGTTGTTCATTCCGAGCTTCTTTCTAAGTTTTGGGAGATTAATAAGTCGGTCGAACTAAAAATATTTGGTCAATTTAGCTTCCACAATGGCCTAGAACTTTAGAAGTCTAGAAAGACATATTTAATTCATATACTTCACACTTGGCATGCTTCGTGTTTAGTTTCGCGAAAAATCGAACGGCCACCAACAAACACGGGGTTTTTTTATTAAAATATTCAAAAAAAATTATTAATTTAATAAAATAATCGATATTTTAAAATGTTTTTAAACTAATATAAAACACCATCTGAAGTTTCAACTTCAACTTCAAGTGGCGTCTTTCTCTCCGATAAAAAAAAATTATTGAATGCGCCATATAGAATGACGCCTTCATATATATTTTTTAATAATATTATTGAAGGCGCCATCTCAGATGACGCCTTCAGTAAAAAAATTTTTTTTTATTGAAAGCGCCATCTCAGATGGCGCTTTCAATAATGTGTTTTTTTACACCGACCCTGCTCCTTTCTTCTTCTTTTTCCTCTCCTTTCTTTTCTCTCATCTTCCGCTTCCAGACGGAAATTTTTGAATCCTTCAACTTTTTTTTGCCAAATTTCCAAAATTTTGTTGTGATTTGCAATTTGTGGAGCTTAGTTGTTTATCATTTTTGAAGCCGATGTAATATTTTTTTCTGTAATATAAATATTTGAAAGTTATAAATTTCTTTGTCCCCTCGATACGCGTGTTATGAGTCGGTTATACAGTATTAGTTTTTATGGTGTTTATAGGTCAGGTAAAATTGCACTTGACTTTCACCTTATCACGACTTTAGTTGAGAGATGACCGTGAAACATACTTTCCACTTTCGATCCGGGGAACCATCACACTGCAAGACAATGCAGTGATATGAGCATTGCCAATAGATGATATCGTATTATCTGGTGTTGATTACATTAGGAGTATACCTGAGTGGCAAGAATATTGTCATATGCTTTTGGTGTTTACACCGGATACTGCATACTTTAAAGGTGTAAAGTTTTACTTATCTGCAATAAATCATCATTTGGTGAATAATGCTCTTAATGAGCACAATACGGCAGAAAATGTAGTCAGATATACACGGGCTTGTGTATTATTGATGTTAGTTGGAATTTTTTTTACAGAAGTTATAGGATATTGATTATGTTGGCAATTATAGTTGGGGTAGTGCCGTGTTGGCATATTTATACCGTGAGATATGCACTTCCACAATGAGAGGAAAAAAGGTGATAGGTGGTGAATTATAGGTCGTACATGTGTTCCATCTCCGTCTACCGAATTTAGTTGGTTTCCCTTCACCCATTCGGCCATCATCCCATCGCACTCATAATTTCAATCATATTTTTTCCATTTCAAACTTCCACTCATGCATATTTTTTCCTGATTTTTCATTCACTCTTGATTTTTTTCTTCTCGACTCTGCAACATTCTCTCCAGCGTCTCATATTTGGTATCCGATCTCGTCGACATCATTGCTGAATCCTTAGGCTTTCTTTTCGGATCCGGCATGTCGTACCAATTTGATACAACCCAAGTTGTATTGATTTACACAACACAATTAAGAACCAAAATGAACAATTGGACAAACTGAAAATCTGTTTAACAAACACAAAATACTGAAATGACAAAGGAAATACAAACAACGTCACAATATCAAGCCCAACACTTGACAACAATATTCAACAAATTCTAAAAAAAGATGCACACTTCTGCCTTCTTGCCCCTCTATTTGCCACTACCCACATTCTTTGTAACTGCCAATGTCCACAACTCATGTACTCTTCTTCCCACGTCTTTGATAAACTTTCCAATTCATGGACTTCTCTATCTGGGTCTGATATTAATGTGGGACTGATTTGTTATTGGGTTTTGGTCAGTTTGGTTTGTATCAATCTCCAAATTACAAACATAGAGATAGTAAAGCTGACACGAAATCAAAGATCGCCTAAAGGAAGCCTCATACAGGATGTTAATCCCAGTAGGCATACCTAGACAGACACAAGGATTAATGAACCAGTCACTAAGGGAAAAAGGAAAGACACAGGGCTATGCGAGTGAATCCAAAGCCATATTCGAATTTTGACGTGTTCTACCAGGGTATCGACTACACCACTTTCGTTCTTGAAAATGATCTTGTTGCGCAGATTCCACAGACTCTATGATATACACAACCATACGGCATCTCATTTTTCTTTTGCCTTGGTCGAATCCACCATGCCCACATGGTGAATGAAGTTAACGCTGGTTGATTGAGGTAGACCATTTGAATTCCAAACCATTTATTATTGTCTTTCCACACTTTATTACTAAACCCACATTCAAAGAAAGTGTGACTGCTGTCTTCCACCTGTTCGTTACAGAAGACACATAGAAAATGGGAGTCTTCAAACTGCACACCACGTCTAAGGAGGTTGGATTTTGTAGGCAATCTGTCTTGTATTAGGCGCCATGCAAAGATAGAAGGTATAATTATGGACCGAAGATGTTTGAAGGATAGATACATAAAATTCTCCAAGGCTGTTGGTAGACACTGCACTTCATAGGCTGTTTTGACAGAATAAACACCAGTTCCATCATGCAACCAGGACCAAGAGTCTGGTTTGTCCTCTACCAAGGGGATACTGTCAATAATAGCTTTAAGTTCATCGAAAAGGGTTGCTTCGCAGACAAAGAATTCACGTCTCCATTGCCAGTTCCATCTCCAGACTCCTTCCACTCAACTACCCATCTCGGTGATCAAGTTGTTATTGGACAGAGCAATGTTTCTAAGTCTACTGAAGCGGATGTGTAATGGGGATTCCCCTGCCCATAGATAATTCCAGAAGTTAATCGATGAACCATTGCCTATGTTTGAAGGATAGATACATAAAATTCTCCAAGGCTGTTGGTAGACACTGCACTTCATAGGCTGTTTTGACAGAATAAACACCAGTTCCATCATGCAACCAGGACCAAGAGTCTGGTTTGTCCTCTACCAAGGGGATACTGTCAATAATAGCTTTAAGTTCATCGAAAAGGGTTGCTTCGCAGACAAAGAATTCACGTCTCCATTGCCAGTTCCATCTCCAGACTCCTTCCACTCAACTACCCATCTCGGTGATCAAGTTGTTATTGGACAGAGCAATGTTTCTAAGTCTACTGAAGCGGATGTGTAATGGGGATTCCCCTGCCCATAGATCATTCCAGAAGTTAATCGATGAACCATTGCCTATGTTTGAAGGATAGATACATAAAATTCTCCAAGGCTGTTGGTAGACACTGCACTTCATAGGCTGTTTTGACAGAATAAACACCAGTTCCATCATGCAACCAGGACCAAGAGTCTGGTTTGTCCTCTACCAAGGGGATACTGTCAATAATAGCTTTAAGTTCATCGAAAAGGGTTGCTTTGCAGACAAAGAATTCACGTCTCCATTGCCAGTTCCATCTCCAGACTCCTTCCACTCAACTACCCATCTCGGTGATCAAGTTGTTATTGGACAGAGCAATGTTTCTAAGTCTACTGAAGCGGATGTGTAATGGGGATTCCCCTGCCCATAGATCATTCCAGAAGTTAATCAATGAACCATTGCCTACGTTTCGTCTTAACCCATTCCAAAACCACCCATCATGATTGGTTAGGAAGAGTTTAGAGATACCTCTCCACCATATCGAAGCAACTGACCCTCGCGTGATCTCCGAGTCCCACTGGTGGCTATGAGATTCCTTGTATTTAGATGATAAAATTTTGAACCATAGTTTGTCACCTTCTGTAAGAATTCTCCACCCGCACTTACCCAGTAGTGCTAGATTGAATTTATCCACCTCTTTAATACCTAGCCCCCACTTTAATTTTTTTTCTGGCAAATGGTGTCCCATTTTACCCAAGAGATTTTGTGTCCTTTCATGCCACCATTCCCCCACATTATGGCAATTGTATCTCAACAAATCACACGAATGCTGACAGCAATAAGAATCATGCCATCAGAGCAATTAAGAAGAATCAGCATCGATCTTTGGGGTTTTATTCACGTTTGATCCCCAACAATTTCACTGCCATTTCCCATGTGACAATTGCAGCAGCATTCGCAGGAAACGTGTTACGGACCTAAGTTACTAACCCAAGGTAATGGACAAATGGGACAGCTACTGGGATTGGGATTCAAGGAGAGAGGCCCATTGAGGAGTGGGAGCACGTGAAGAAAAAGGGATGAGAGAGAAGTTAGTTGAGGGAGAACAGAATAAATTAGTGGGAAGGGGAGAAAAACACGGGTCTTCTCCCCCGGGTCCCTAATCTCCGCTGCATATCTTCCCCAAGGTCTTTTCCTGACCCCGCGAAAATGCACTTCGTCACCGCAGCGCACCTCCGCCGCCCAGGTCGCCATCACATGCAGAATAGGTGAGTAGTTTAGTACGGATAATGATTAGGAAGTAAGGAGGTTTGAATCGGTCTCCTTTTTATCCACTCGATCTTACAAACATCAACACAAATATAAATATATATATTCATATTTATATATCTTGATCTTTATAAACAACCATTCCATAAAAATATTTTCCGGGTCTGAATATATAGAGGGAGTGGGGTTGGGTCCTATTGATATAAATAACTATGGAGTACAATGAAATAAAAGTAACAAGATTTTGTATTAATATCATTGATTTTTTGGGTTTTACTATATTTTAGAGATAATAATATTTTTTTGTTCATATAGTAATTTGAATAGTAAAATTTGAAACCACTTTGTGTTTAAGAATGTGAAAGTGAAACTGACATTTTATGCCTATGTATATTATAAAATGTATTTAACAAAAAATATAATATATATTTCTGTGTAAAATGAAATAAATTGGGCAATTGTGATTATTTTTAAAATTGATTGTGGGTAAGATCTCAGACTGTTCATGGGCCGGATCGAACCGGATTCGGATCGGGTCTGACCGGGCCTGGGTTCCATTTGGGTGGAACCGGACCTATCCGGTTCCGAACCGATTGGTCCGGTTCCGGTTCCATGGCCCATGCCATGCAACCGATCCAGTTCGAAACCCCGAATCCGATTTTTTGGATTGGTCCGGGGTAAACCAGTTCCAACTGGAACCGATTTGGCGATCGATCGCCATGTTCGTCGATCGATCGCCAATTGACACTGTTTTTTTTTCAACTTACGGGTATTGGCGATCGATCGCCACGCCTATTTTTTTTTTTTTCAGATTTCGTGTTCAACCCAAATCGTAAAGGAAAAATACATCATTTGAAATTTATAATAAAAATACATTATCATCATAATTTATAAGTATGATCTTGGCCAATTCTTCTTCGGAACTTTCATTGCCGAACTCGTCGACTCCTCCTTCTCTCTTATTTCTTCTTTCAACATCGAACCAATTTCTTAGCAGCGTAAGCAAGCATAATGATTCTGGTTTTAGAGAAACTCTAAAGTCTCCAATGAGTCAAGCACAAGTTAAAAAGCCGACTCTAATGCGACTTTGGATGTTTGGACTGCGAATACATCTCTGGCCATTTTGACTAAGACTGGATATTGTCTTGCGTTTGCTTTCCACCACTCTAGTACATCAACATCATAAGCATTATCAAACTCGGGAAAAAATTTCATAATTTTCTTGGAATAAAGGTGGATTTGAGGAACCACCACGACCAGTAGAAGATGGTGGCATTGTAATAGTGAAAATATGGGAAAATGAGATAATTGAATAAAAGATTATGAGTGTAAGAGTAAAAAAGTTTGAGATGAAAAATTAGAGAGGAAAAATTGGGTATTTATAGAAGCAAATTTTTTTTAAAAAAAAATAATTTTTTTTATTATTTTTCTGTTGCCCAACGGCAGTGCCGTTGGCCACCATTTCCTTTTTTTATAATTCTTTTTTACCGGTTCCGATTTCGATTCAGGAATCGGAACCGGAATCGAGACCAAAATCCTTGGAACCGGAACCGCCGGATTGGCGATTCTGATCCATGGGAATCGATCCGACCGGGTAAAACCCGGATCGGAATCCAGTTTGGAACCGGACCAACCGATTCAGGTTCGGAACCAAAATCGAACTGTCCGATTCCGGTTCGGAACTGGAACCCACCGATCCGATTTCGAAGCGGTTCTAGTTGATCCGACCCAATAAACACCGTGAGTAAGATCTAATGGCTTCAATATATTATTGTGTATGGACCTAAGTCACATAATCCTCCTACCCCCCTCCACGCACTGGCGCTCCGGCCGCGAACTGGCGAACTCGGTGCGTGTGCGGCGCATTAAGGCGACTTAAGAATTTCTAGTTCGCACTTTAAGAATTTCTAGTTCGCGCACTAAGATTTTATAATTCGCGCACTAAGATTTACTAAGTCGCGCACTAAGTTATTAAGTCTTGTTAATTCTCCGATTTTTTTTTTTTTTTGTAATTATAAAAAAAATTATTCGATTTTGGGTTTTGATGAATTTTTATGGTTTCTAGGTATTTCGGGTTGGTAAGAAAATTATATTATATGGTAAATTTATATATAATGAATCATGAAAAGACATAATAACATATGAAAGATTAAAATATGTGATAAAAGAAAGTATGATAAATCTGTGATTTTGTAATATTTTTGCGGAGTAAATAATAATAAATTTGATATCTTAGTTTTTTTCGTGAAAATTAATAGAATGAACTTTATAAATAAAACTTTTATTTTTATTGAGTTAATTTAAATGTTTATATTAATCATTTTATAAAGTAATAATATAAGTCTCCCGAAATAATATGAGTCATTTTTTATAAATTCATACTATTATCAAACATGCTGAAATAAATATGAACAATTTGGTTTCATTTTTCAAATTCGTTATTTTATATCTTAAAATAAAACAAAACTTTAATACTTCATTTCTATTTCTACAATATATTTTTCGGAGAATTATTACTAGACGAACGATCAAATACAAGATTCAAATTACGTTGTATCACTGACTATAACATTTTTGCAAAGCTGCAAATGTTAGATTTTTCAATAAAATCTAATTTTAATGCTTTTTAAGAATGGTAAAGATGCAAACATCAAAGTTGTTAAGAACTTCATAATGTAAATTTATAAATAATATAATAATGATGTGAGTTTGTTAAATATGATGTATATTATGTATGCTTAACTTCATTTCATCAGTGTGTATATATATTAATTAAGTTTTAATATGCGCATTAAGACGCACCCGCACTCAATTTTTTTGCAAATTGACATCGTAAAAATCACATGAATTAGGGTTTCTCTTCTCCATCTAAAACTCGTTGCCTTTAGTGTGCATTTTACCGGCCGCCATGGCACTTTGTGGTTCTTTTCTTTCCTTGTGGTTCTCTTTTAGCTCCTCAAATGCTTCTTTTGACTCCTAGTTGTTCCCACACTCTATGTTGCGTCGGTTATTGGTTGTTTGTGGCGGTGGTCCGGCGCTCCTGGCGGTTCCACGCCTTCAGTGTGGCGGAAGCTGGGGCTTTTGGTCTCCCCTTTCCCTTCACTGACTTCTTTACCACTGGTTGTAGGCTGCCAGGTGGACTTGATCCGCCGGGTGTCATGGGTTAAGTTTTCGGATTTGCTCTTGCTGGTGCTTGGGCGACCTTTCGACAGTCCATCGGTGATTGGGCGGAAGATGTCCCGTCTCAAGGTTGTCTTTTTTTGGAGCCCCAAATCTACTGCCTCTTTTCTAGCTTTAGCTATTGTGTTTGGGGGTTTACACTTTCTGAAGTGGCTACCTATCAGTTCTGGGTGTTCTCTTATTTTGACAAGGGTGGTGGTTGTGTGGCAACCCCGTAGTTCAGTATAAGGAGCAGTGTGTGGAATGCACGGGTATCCTGTGCATTATTTAGCGTGCGCCTGGCCATTGTGTGAGCGCTCCCCTTTTGTTGAATATATGTCCATATATATCTTATAATTGTATATTGTACATGTTGTTTGGTAGATATGCTTTAGTTAGTTCTGTTATGGTGTGTATGTCCTTCAATATCTACCCTTTTGTTTCTGGATTTGCGGTTTTTTTATTGGCATTTATTATGTTTTCCGCCTCGGCCGCTTTCTTTCTATGGATACACTATTTTTCATGTTTGATGGTGGTTTATTGGTTCTGCTTTGTTGCTGGGACATTGCTTGGTCATGACTTTTGGGCTAGTTGGTTTCGTGCATCATCTAATTGTGGCCTTTAGTCGATGAATTTCATCATGGGAAATCAGTTCCCCAAGTCAACCTCATCATGAGATTCATAGTTTGAGGGGACATGGTGTAGTCCTGGAGGCCCTTGCACTTTACTGGTCAAGATCTAGCACTTATGTTGTGAAGCAACTAATTTTTAGATCTTTTGTCTGTCTCTCCTTCAATGTATCTTTATATTTCATATAGCGTGGTAAGTGTATTTGTTGTACCAATTGTTATTTTGATATATGTATCTTGTTTTCTGTTAAAAATAAATAAAAATCTATTAGACCAACATGGAAATGTTCACATCTAAAGAGATATGATGCAAAATCAATTTAAGATGGCAAAAATAAATATTTTTAATTATCAAAAACTATAAATATACAAACATGGATGCACAAAATAATAACTATTATTTTATTGTAATTAATCTAATAAGAAAGGTGTGATGTCTGGAGTCATTTATCTTAATTTGAATTGAATTAATGGGATGGCTAAATGGATAATTACAATTAATTATCATTCTACATTTAGACGTAGTTTCGAGATAAGTCGAGTATGAAAAAAATATAAATCTTGGGGGTAATTAATTTGTGGATTGATGAAATGATTTAAGACGACATGAGTTGGAGGTTAAAGATACATGGTGGTGTAATGAAATGTTGGTGTAATGAAGTGGAAATGAGTTGATTGAATGTGTTAATAAGTGGGTTAAAAGACATTTAGGGATTTTTATAGGAAATCATATGCCAGCTCCCACAAAAATACACATAAACACCATTTTCCACCTACAAATCTCTACAATTCCAAACCATTCTCCCTTTCCCCTTTTCCTTCTCCAAATCTTGTGGAAAGATTGGTTTTGCTTGGAACTTGCTTATAAAAGCTTGTTTCGGAAGATTAAAAGTGGTAAGAATTATTGTTTCCAAGTTATGTATAGTGGTTTTGGTTATTGTTAATTTGGTTATAAATGTTTAATTGATTTTGGGTGGGAAAACTTGAAATGAGTTTAAATGTTGATATAATGTCCAGGTGTATTGTGTGTGAATTATATGATGTGATGTGGAAGTTGAATGGATATAAGGCACAAAAATGGTGGATTCTCGTTCTTACAGGACCCCCCGATCGATCGCGCGAGGTCGATACATTTTTGGGCGATGGAAACTTTCCGCGATCGATCGCGATATGTGGAATTTTGAAATTTTGTTATTTTCTTGGAAATTTGAGATGTGGCTTTTAGAGATTGATTCATATGATAATTATGATATTTTAAGGAAATCTTGGACAATGAAATAAGGTCATATGTGATGAACCTTAGAACGTATATACTACATGCTTGAGTTACTTGAGTTAGTCGATGACTCGAACTGATTAATGATAAATTGAGATGGTTTAAATAGTATACAGAGTATGTTAAATTATAACAGAGTATGTCAAATTATAACCGAGTATGATGGGAGGCATGGTGAGTTTATACGATTTATGTGGTATGGTTGTGAGAGTTATTGCTGAAATATTAATACTGAATTGATAATCAATATATATACTACATGAGCCTCCAGAGGTCAGGATGATTAAATCATGTTGTCGACTTTAAGGTATGTAGTGACGTACGGGCATGTATGTGTATTGTTAATTATGAATTATGATTCATAAAATTATGGAAATTGGATAGGTAATAAGATGTATAGATTGAGAATTTATGTTAGAATTCTAAAAATTATTGTACGATATGAGTGGCAATAGATTATGATATGAAATCATGGTGCATGATGTATTATTGTGTGGCTGCTATTGAGCGTGCGATGGTTATGAATTATGATTCCGCTGATATTGAGCATGTGATTGTTAATGGTGCCGCCGCTATTGAGCGAGCGATGTGATATGAGGAGAATGTAATATGAAGAGATTTGTGTGATAAATTGATAATTGAAATGTAAGTGATTTCAGTAAATTATTGTGTTGATAATTTGCTCATTTTTATATAACTAGTGATTATGAATGCAAGCACAGTAAATCATTGTTGATGACTTAATTGATTTTGAAGTTGATGATTCTAGATATCGCAAGAACAGGAACAACATGAGACTTGTTACATGGTTGTGATATACTTAGGGAGTATTTACTTAAATTATAGCATTACATTCTGTAAATTGTGTATTGTGTATTCAATGATATTGAGATCTTTTTTGGTGTGTTCACCCATGTGGGGGTTGTTTCTGTTGAAACATGTTGAACATGTACGACATGGATTCAGGAAACGAGTTCGAACTGGTGGATGAGGATGCTCTTGGAAGCAATGTACCACTATTAATATATAGTAATGCGACTTATGCAAGTAGATACACATTTATTTACCAATGCTCGTCTGTGAGTATCGTGATATGTTTATATGAGTTGTATAAGTATCTTGATGTTCTCTTTTAAATTGAGTGTTGCATGCATTTTAATTGAGACTAGGTTGCATAATGAATTGAGAATATATATAGTGCATTATCAAGTGTATACATATGTGTGGTGTCGTATTGAGAAACGAGTTAATGGGAAATTATGTTGAATATTTTTATAGATGTTATGATATACTTTCGAAGCATGTAATGAGAATTCCTCTTTGATAAATGTATGCGCTAAAGACAAGGATAAATACATTAATAACGAGATTGGGAGTTGATAACTATAATGAATATATAAATTTAGCACCAAATTTTTTTACAAAAAAACCTTAAAAACTTAGTTTTAAAATAAATTATATAAAAATATTTGCTCATTTGTTTGGAAAATTATTATTGGTTAAATCAATGTAGCCATAAATTCTGTGGGACGTGATCATTGGGCACTATGTTCTCCGTTAGTCTGAAATCTATTCGACATTTTTCCAAGTTTTTCTTATAAATGTAAAACCATAACGAATAATGCTAAAAAAAAAAACCATAACGAACAGACGCCGCCGTATTTGATAAGTCATGATTCATAGTTCACACTCAATTGAGCGGGAAACATGTAAATATCTCACTATATTATAATGCATAAGCCCCCTATACTAACTATCTTGGTATGTCAAATTTGAAGTTACCAAACTATCCCCTTAAATGGTTTGTTGTGGTTCTTTGATGTATCTTTTGAATTGTAATATTAATCAACGTATATATCTCATTTATCTTATTACACGTATCAATACGTATGTATTATATATTACGTTACACACGCAACGCGTTTCCGTCGTCTGCTAGTTTATATAAATTCAGTTTGACTATATTTATTCACAAACTCAATATTAAAATATACTTTTCAAATAAAAAAATATATAATTAACATATCAACCATCATTTTATATCAATCATATTAAGATAGTCAATAAATAAAACCAAAATCAGGTCCATACAAAATTTTTTCCGAGAAACCGTACTTGTTAACCAAACAACACGGAAAAAAATATAGAAATGGAAGCAAAGACTAAGATATCATCGACATATTTATTATGTAAATAAAACATATACCTAATATACACATATAGTTATAATTTGATATGCATCCAAGATATGACAAATTGGATGCTACCTCTAGGACAATGCATTGATGGTAAATTTACCATTGATTTTCAATTGATATGAAATATTCACGTTAATGATGATGATGCCTCTAAGGGTAGCATCAAAATAACCTCAAGATATCCGAGCTCGAGTTGAGTTATGTTGAAATTTTTTTAGAAAATTAAATTATATAGAGTAGAATACAATAAATTGCATTCTCAACTTACTTTGTTCCTGAATTTAATTTATTGTCCGTTCTTCTAGTCGAGTTCGATTCACCGTTCACGTCTAAAAGGCCTGCGAAGTTGGGGCCTTGGTCATAGTTAAGTGAGAAGAATGAGTCCTCAGCCATCATAAATGAGGATCTTTTCACATGCTAAACCACTTCCCACCAGTCAAAACCTGTAATAAAGAACAAAAATTCTACACATAAAACAATATTCATTTTCAGTATTGTTGACACGAGACGTCTATCATTTTAAATCCATTTTCCACGTTTACTTACGTTTTCATTTTTTTAAAAATCATTTCAAAAATCATTTTAGTAATTACATTCATTATATTATGATGAACAATAGTTAAGAGTAAATCACATGTAGTTGGCGGGTCAAATTGATACAGTTAAAGGTATAAAAAAATGTTTTATGATATTGTCGGAACAATTATTATTGTCGTCAAAGCAATTTCATGTTAAAATTATGAAAATTGCTCAGACAACAACAATAATTGCTCTGCCAATAACATTTCTCATAAGGTTACGGGGATATATGTTATAATCAAAGGAGACACGGTAAAATAAGTCTTAAAATTAATTAATAGTATGTTATTAGATTTGCACCAAAGTATATTATCAATTTCAATATTACCTTATTAAGTAACTCCAAAAAAATATTTAAATAAAAAAGGATTGTAAGCATGCAACAATTTAAGCAATAAATGATTGTACAAGCATATTGGATTTTGGGAATCCGAATAATCTAGATTTTTTTATGTTAACAAAATTTGTTATTGTATTGCAAATAAATTATCAAGTGTGAAGTGAATAAGTCATGTGAATAAGTCATGATTTAGGGTTTAATGAATTGCAAATAAATGGTTTGGAAGCCATTGAGCTGAAACAATAAGATGAATCCATGTGACATAAAAGAGAACTCATTTAGGGATTGAACATCGGGAGTTACAGAGAGAAATCAAGTTTGAATGATAGCAACCACAAACATTTAACACCTCTTTCAAGCTTATATCAGATCTGTTACCAGATCACTTGTTCTCTTATTCACTCTAATCATTGTAATTGTAAGCTTATTAGATGAGTGGATTATAACTATGAGACTTGTTGTCTACATAGAGTCTTTGTATATGAGACATTAAAGAATATGCATAGTTGATATGTTAAGAGTTTAGATAGTGACATTGATCTGAGTGGGTTTGTACAAAGAGTTGTACTAATCAATGTCTTCTAGTGGTATCCTTCTATTCAATGAAAGAACGGGAGACGTAGAATTACACCAACTTTGAACTTCCAGAAACAAATATGTGTGCATTTACTTTACTGCATAGTTGAAGCAATTCAAGTGTTTGATAAAAATGCTTCAACCAACTGTTTTTACATATTTTACTTGCATAGTTTTAAAATGATTTTTCAATTGTTAATCGATTTTAGAATGTGTTATGCCAAGTGTCTTCCACTTGGTTTAGAAACCGAACTAGATATAATCTATCATTGCAACGATTTAAAGAACACAAGCAATTGAAACTGAAGTTGGTTGAACTCGAATGTGTACTGGTCACCCACCTCGATCGATCCTAACAGATAACATCGGAGCCAATGTCACGTGTTCGATTCACATGAGTTGCTAGTTAATGCAATTAATGGGAGAGATATTGTTGGAGTGTAATAATTATCCCTGTTTGGAGAACGATCGAAATGTAGTGCTTTGGTTGTTTTAAGATTTAAATATTAGAGTTGCACCATTACCACTAGCTATATTTTTTGGTAAAATGACAATCACTTGATCCGCATGTAATGTATGCATAAGGAAGTTGTATTTTATAAATCATGTATACCCTATATAATTTAATTGGTGTGATTATATTAGATTACTTACTTATTCAAAAAGATTAAATAATTCAGTTTATAATTTTATTTTACAAAATATAAGTGACGTTACAAAATACCATTGCACCAATCATTGCAATTTGGCTTTATTCAATTGACAAAATCACCCTCGTGCTTCGTCCCTGGTTGACTACTCAACGGCCCAAGCTTTTATATTCAGCTCAACATTGTATGATAATAATACAGTCTCCGTCAACAATATTTTGCTTGTAAAAATCTGGATGATCTCAATATTGCCACTCCATGGCGTTTAATGATAGGCTGGACCCTCAGAAGGCCGCGGAGAAGGCTGTGTCGGTCATTGGGTTTGGGTACGATCTTACTTCGGATATTCGGTTATCAGCATGTAAACCCGGTCCATCATCGTCCGGTTTGATCGAGATGGACCGGACCCGGAGAAAGGACTTGCTGGTGCCCGGAAACGCCGTCGTTTCAAACGTCTCCGCTTCTATCAAGTGCGATAAAGGCGAGCGCACCAGGTTTCACTCTGATGCACTACCCTTCAATCAGGTCAACTGATGTCTCGTTTAGTTGATTTGTATTACTCGGTGAAATGTTGTATTGATTGTTATGTAATTTGGTGGTATGATTGTGGAGGGAAAGCAACATGATGTCATGATTTATCGTGTCAAGATAGATAATTGATGAACAGTTACTGATCTGTGCATGTTTTTCTGTATCCATCATAATAGATGAGGTATAAAAATGTTTGACAGAAATTTTTAGCATAATTCATGTATTGCCTTGAATTTTTTCTTAGCTTGTTTAAGAGTTGTACAAAATCCATTCGCTCATAACCTTTCTTGACTGCCCTTGAATCAAAATCTTAGATCTGTCCAAGTACATGGGGTCTCTGCCTCCGGTGAATTGTGGCTTAAGTATGAAGTTCAGTTCTTAATTCATACAGAGAATTAATTTCCAGTTTCTAAACGGAAAGTCAACTCTGACAAACTCTGCGTTTAATTTGTGTGGTTGAACAAAACGCTGATTAGTTGGATTTTCAATTAACCTAATCCATGTGATGCACCGTCATTTTGACCATGTGCTTCCTTAGAGCTGACTTTTTTAGATATATTAGTCAGTACTCAGTATTTGGTCATCAGGAAAGTGTTTCTCAGCATCCGAGTAGAACTACTCCACAATTATCTCATTGGTATAAATTTGCTGGCGTATATTTGCGTTGAAGTAGTTGATCCAGCTGAGAGATTGCTTTGTTCTTGGTGCATGAATTGGACGTAGAAGAAGCTGACTTATGATAGAAGTTGAATAATATCTTAGTGAGATTATGACCTTCACAACTTTAATCCCCAAGCTTCAAGACCTTAATCTATTTGGAAACGTATATTTTCAGATGTCAGAGCAATTTAACCAGGAATTATCTTTATCCGGTAAAATACCTTCCGGTCTGTTCAATGCTTCATTTGGGTTTAAGGGGTGCTGGCAGAAGGATGCATCAACTTCAAAAATTCTCGCTTTTGATGGTTGGTTGATTAGCCTTTATACAATTGAGTTGGCGAAAACCCAAGTAATACTCTCTAATCAAGTGAAAAAGGAAGTGCCATCTACATGGGATCCTGCTGCTCTTACTGAGTAAGATCCTTTTCTCTAAGCTCATTCCATTTCATGTGGCAAAATCTTGATTACAAAAATCCCTTTATTGATGATTAATCCGCGCTGCCTGTGACTATAGGTCAGTTTACAGGACGTGACAAATTTTCTTAATATAGAACCGTGACAATTTGTTGGTCGCATCCAATCACAGTGACATATGTCTATAAAATTTCACCCTGGTAATTCTATGTATAAATGTGTGGATATGAAATTGTTAATGGATTGATGAAGAATGAAACCTATGTCTTGATTTTTTTTGTATACTACTGTTTATTCTCTTGTGGCATTTCAATAGCTTGATTTAAATATATGATAGCTTTGTATGGCTACATAATTTAACAGGTTTATTGATAAATACGGGACGCATGTTATTGTTGGGGTTAAGATGGGAGGTAAAGATGTCATTCATATTAAGCAGCTTCAAAAATCAAATCTCCAGACTGCTGATGTGCAAACATTGTTGAAGCAGTTAGCCGATGAAAGATTTTCTGAAGCTGGAAATGTAAACGCCACACTGAACCCTGATATTTCATTCGGAAAGCCAAAGGTAATAGCTGATTAGAATCAACACCTCATTACCACACTTCATACCAGCTTTGGATGGCCTTACAGAAGTTTGAATCAATTTTATGAACAAATATATATTATTCTAGCATACAACAATGCATACGATATTTAAAAATATATTTTCTATGTTTGCTTAATAATTTCCATTAAATGAATTAAGGCAAGGTTTTATTGAATATGGAGCTGGCATGTGAAAATTGTTGGCTTCAATTAGAAAAGGTCAAATGCAACATTAAGTATAAGATACGTGTTAAATGGGATCTACAAGACATTTTGGGATCTATCTCGGGTCTCCAAATTTTGCCGGTGGTTTAGGCTTGTAGAAAGGAATTTCGTGAAACTTAAAAAACAATCCACATTTTATGTAAATTCACGATGATGGCTCCACTTGTTACTGACTTATTCTTCTCCAAAATATCATGCTCACAGTTTGAACAATCTGGGATCTGGGATCTTCAGCTACCATTTACAAATACCCTGAGACCACCTGTTACTTCTCATTCAAAAAATGATGTAAGTCCTGTATCAGTGCCTTATTGTACATCCAAATTCGCTTTCTTGCTAAATATTATCCAAATTTTTTAAACAATGCAGGATCTGTTGAGTGTTCATATTAGAAGGGGAGGTTTAGATCGTGGCCAAAGTCATGATAAGTGGCTCTCAACTGTAGCACAATCTCCTGATGTCATATCAATGTCCTTTGTTCCTATCGCATCTCTTTTAAGTGGTAGTCCAGGCAGTGGATTTTTAAGTCATGCAATTAATCTATACCTACGCTGTAAGTATTCTTACACCAAGTTGTAAAATGTATGTTCTCTGAGAGTTTCTCTTACAAAGGTTAGCAGTAAAACCTGAAATACGAGTCTCTGATGGCTTATTTTTGTGCAGATAAACCATCATTAGAGGAACTTGCTCAATTTCTTGAGTATCAATTGCCTAGGCAGTGGGCTCCAGCGTACAATGATCTTCCTCTTGGACCTCGATGCAGGAAAAAAATCGTCTCCATCTCTTCAGTTAACATTATTGGGTCCTAAGCTCTATGTGAATACTGTAAAGGTGAATGCTCATTTCGGAATTTTCATGTTGCTAGCTATTCATCATTTCCATCCAATGTTTCTTGACGAGAAACATATGCAGGTTGATACTAGCAATCTTCCAGTGACTGGCATTCGTTTGTACTTGGAAGGAAAGAGGAGTGATCATATTGCTATCCATCTGCAGCATTTATCGTCTCTTCCTCAGTCTCTTCACCTTTCACACGATCATAGCTATAAACCAGTTGACGATTCCACACACCGAGCATACTACGAACCAGTGAAATGGAGCATCTTCTCACACATATGCACTGCTCCAGTCGAGCATCAAGGAGCACTCATAGACGACTCGGCCTCGATCGTGACAAAGGCCTGGTTCGAGGTCAAGAGTATTGGCATGAAAAAAGTTCTTTTCCTAAGGCTCGGATTCTCAATGGTGGAATCGGCAAAAATCCGTAGATCAGAATGGGATGGACCCACTAATTCATCCAAGAAATCGGGATTGATCTCAATGTTGATCAGCACACCGTTTAGTACTACTCTGAAGCAACCTGAGAAGCCAACAAAGGTGGATTTGAATTCGGCCGTTTATCCGGGAGGCCCGCCTTTGCCTGCACGAGCCCCAAAAATGTCACACTTTGTCGATACAAAAGAAATGGTGAGGGGCCCGGAAGATCTGCCGGGGTATTGGGTCGTCACCGGTGCGAAACTGTGTGTAGAGGGTGGGATGATAAGGATCAAGGTGAAATATTCACTACTTACTATATTATCTGAGGACTCTTTGTTGATGTGAGGCAACGAGGAGTATATGGAAACTATGAAGTTGGTGCATGTTTTTGTACATACTATTAACAAGTATTATTGGACTATATTCAATACCAAATTTGTTGTGTGTATGAAGAATTAACTTGTAAATTCGTATTTATATTACAATTGTTAAGAATACTGGATATTATTGAGCCGTGCGCATGGTTAATGTAATTTCCAATACCAAGAGTTGGTAGTTATTTATTTATTTTGAATTTTGAATAAATAAATTAGGAAAGAACATGTAAATGTTTTCCTAAGAATCAAGGAATGTCATAAGTAACTTCTACTCTCTCTTAGGATGACAATATTCCCAATCAAAGGTTCATATCCTTACGGGTAGTGTCAATAAGATAGTAATCAATAATACGTTTATTGTTGTGTCATCTGTTATATATATACTAGTTTATTGGCACCGCACAAGGTGCGGTGCCAGGTATCAATATGTTAGATCAATTTTTTCTTAAATTGATCGAAAATAACATTTCAAATAACTTATTTTAACAAACATTTTTTTAAAAAACGACAATGCTACTTTAATTGAATTGGAAAAAAATAACCAAAGGACTTGCTCTAACTTTTTTAAAAAAAAAATGATTCTCATCTCACTAAAAACTGAAAAAAAAAAAAAAAATTTGAAGTTGTGTGCATGAACAACCGATTAAGATATATTTTTCCTAGTTGGTTTAGGCCAAATCCGGTCATCAACAAAAAAAATTAAAGCGAGCATGCTACTGTAATTGAATGGCAAAAAATAACCGAAGGACCGACTCTAACTTTTTTAAAAAAAACATGATGTTCATCTTACTATAAATTGAAGTTGCGCGTATCAACAATCGATTAATATATATTTTTTTCATGTCGGTTCAGGTTAAACCCGCACATCAACAAAAATAACTTTTTGAAAAAAAAACATTTTTTAAGAAAAATAATTGTAATAAATAGTGAAATACTATTCATTACTATTCCTTGCAATAGTACTATTCCAAACTCTTACACACTTATTAAAGTTTGTCACGACGAAAACATATTTTGAACTCTCTGTTTTTTTGAAGTCAGCTCATATAAAAAATTATTATTAAAGTTTGCCACGACGAAAACATGTTTTAAACTCTTTGTTTTTTTTTAAAATCAATTCATACTTGACAAAATCAACAAGGTTTTTTCTAAAAAAAAGAAAACATTTTAAATTTAAAACAAATAAGATGAGAGGGATGCACTATTGGGGCAAAGATCAAATCTTTCCAAACAAATCCGTATTTATACAAAACAATAATAAATAACAAAAATAAAAGAAAATAGGATGGACGTTTACTGTTCATACCCTATGCAAAAAAATAATAAATAACAAAAATAAAAGAAAAAAACAAAAGAAAAAAAATTGAGATAAGATGGATGCACTATTGGGGCAAAGATCAAATCTTTCCAATCCGTATTTATACAAAATAATAATAAATAACAAAAATAAAAGAAAATATGATAGATGTTTACTGTTCATCAGAACAGTACACGATGCAAAAAATTAATAAATAGCAAAAATAAAAGAAAAAAAAACAAAAGAAAAAGGAAATAAAAAAGGAGAAAAGAAAAAAACGTATGGTTACTGTTTATTGGAACAGCACAGTTGGGTCAAGGGTCAAATCTTTCCAAACAAATCAGTACTCATACAAAAAATAATAAATAACAAAATAAAAGAAAATAAGATTGACATTTATTGTTCATGGGAACAATATCCGATATATATAAAAAATAATAAATAATAAATAACAAAAACAAAAGAAATAAGAAATAAAAAAAAATTTTAAAAAAGAAGAATAAAAGAAAAACAAAAGAAATAAAAAATAAAAAAATTTAAAAAAAAAAAAAGAAAAAGCCGAAAGTTACTGTTCATAGGAACAGTAACTTTTAAGTGGCTTATATATATGGTCTAATTTTTAATAAGTTTTTCATATTATGTAGAAATTTGAGTACAAAATGAAAGTTACTTGGGTTTTAAACCTCTTCGGAATAGCGGAACGTGTGTGGGTTTTCACACAACATTCATTATACACCCAGAAAACATTTAGTATAGGAGGTGTTCAAAAATCAACATCCAAATTCGTCCAGAAAATCAAAATCCCGAAGAACACTAAGCTGCCAAAGCCCAGAAAAACCCATTTCAAGGTATCAGTTTCAAGCTTCGATTTCGTGCCTTTATCAAATTATTTTAAACTTGGAATCGAAACAAAAGTTGTTCAAAATATGTTAAAGTTTATGGGTATGTCGGCCGATCGCTCAAAACGCCGCCGTCCGTACGTATTTTCGGCGACCAAAACACTTAGTTAATCATTTCAAAAACTCAAATTCTGGGCAAAATCGGTTGGGAATTTCAAAATGATTTCTAAACGAAAGTTGTAGATCGGAACGAGAAAAACCTGCTGTAAAAATTTCAGCCGTGCGTGGTGGCCGAAGCACAGCCACGCCCCGACACGGCAGCGCGTGTAACGCACGCGCCGACAAGTTTGACAAAATTCCGGTCGGCGAACGTTGCTGGACTGATTTAAGGCATTTCTGGAAAGTTTTGTGATTTTTCAACTTATGGTTGAATTATCATGAATTTTTAATGTCTTATTCAAAATTACCCGGACAAGTTTTGTACAAAAATGATTTGCAGAAGATTCAACAACATATCTTGGTTGCTAATCACCATAAATTACTTATATTATGTTAATAGGAATTTAATTGGCAACTGGGTTCAAAACCGAGTCAATCCAGTAAGACATCAAATAGTGAGGTGATGTGTACTACCGAATTCTTGTTATATAGCCCTTTTGGCATTTGGCCTGGAATTTACAGTATCTTGTTATTCGTTATCTCACCTTTTATATATTGTCATCATATTGTACATTATCTCGTTCCATTGGTCATCTTGATCTGCATGTTTATTTATCTTGAATGTTATCGATTACTAATCGATCCTTTGATTGAACGAATCATTTGACTGAATGACTGAATGAATGGAGCCCTGGATATTATCCACTGGACAACGTGGCTTCGGCCCGGAAAGTGAGTCCAATGAACAACGGATGACAATCCGGGTATATGGTTCATCTGAACAACACGCACCATTTTATGGTCCGGAGAATGGTTCACCTTGGCTCGTAAATGACTGAATGTACAGATCCCATCTGAATATGTGGGGAAAAGTGCTACGCCGAACTGTCCGGTGGGAGCCACCTCTTTAGCCCACGATATTCACTCTGAAATCCTAAATCATCACTGTTCATTAATGACAATTACTTGATTGCAAGATCTTTGTTACATAACATATCATATTGATACATTACACTGTTTGCTAATTACAGATATTAAAGCCAATGTTATTCCCTCACTAAGTCCCCAAAGACTTAACCTCTGTTTTCCTTGTTATTTATTGTGAGTTCCAGATACAGGAGTACCGGAGCCAGAACCGGAGGAAAATTAGGAAAAATGGAAATGTTGGCTTACCGGGACTGTTATAGTATTTTCTCTTTTATTAAGTATCGGATCGTTACGAGGAGTTTGTACTGGGTTGTATTTTTGTTATTAATAAGAATGTATAAACGCTTCCGCTACTAAAAAATGAATGTTTGACTAAACGCTTCCGCTATTTTTGAAAAGGTTTAAAACCCCCTGTGCGTAATGTTCAGAGAGAATGTGGTACCGGATAAGGGTTAAAGTAATATGTGCCCGAGTCGGGTCCCACAGTTTTAAACAACTTCGGAATATCGGAACGTGTGTGGGTGAAACTTAAGGAATCGGATCTGTACAATCGTACATTTATAAGCCAAGGAGAATACGGTCCGTCTCCAGTTGAGTTGCGCAGAGATGGTATCAGAGCCTAACCTCCGAGATCTCTTATTTATGTTTTTTGGCTGTTTGCAAATTGAATTAAATATGTATATGTTAAAAAATAAATTAAAAAATAAATATGCATATTAGCAACAGAAATCTAGAAATTTCGAGGGCCTTCAAAACATCACCAATTGCTATTTCCAGATCCATATCATTTACAACCTCCTCGCTTTCCTCATCTAACATTCAACAGGCTTTCACACGATTCCTCTTAAAAATCAAACTAATCAATCACCAGTTCCTGAATTTCTACTTCATAGATTTCCCATTTCTCTTTGTATTTCGATCGCGTATAATTTCGGTAGATGGGTGTGGATTACTATAAGATTTTACAGGTGGACAAGAATGCAACCGACGATGATTTGAAGAAAGCTTATCGAAAGCTGGCCATGAAGTGGCACCCCGACAAGAACCCTAACAATAAGAACGCAGCTGAGGCTAAATTCAAAGAGATTTCTGAAGCCTATGATGTATCAATCCTATTTCTCTATTTCTGTTTCTTTTCATTGAGATGTGCATGTATTTGGGGATTCCTCGCTTTTGATCAAAACTCGAACCGACTTGAGTAGCGATCGTGATCGATTAACAGTCATGTGTTTCTTGTATTGATCTCGCTGCTCAATGGTTTGATTTAAAGAAACTATGATCATATCATTCTATTGGGGTTGATCACGGATATTCAAAGTATATGAGCGGTGTTAAAGTGGTTTCAGAATTCAGATTAGTTTCATAGATCTTAGTGAATTATACATCATTGATGTTGCATGCATAGATCCGTTGGTCACTTCTGGAAAATCTACTTTTTCTGTTATCCATATGCTTTAGCTTTACTAACGTTGCTGGTTGTGAAAATCCCATGTATTGTAACTATTTTACTAGTTCCAACTTTAATCATTTATAGTCTATCTTTTCTTCAGGTTCTCAGTGATTCCCAGAAGAGGCAAATTTATGATCAGTACGGGGAAGAAGGCTTGAAAGGTCAAATGCCTCCGCCTGATGCTGGTGGACCTGGTGGTGCAACATTTTTTCAAACGGGGGATGGACCGAATGTGTTTAGATTCAATCCTAGAAATGCCGATGACATTTTTGCAGAGTTTTTTGGCTCTTCAAATCCATTTGGTGGCATGGGAAGTGTTAATGGAATGAGGGGTGGTCCAAGGTTTTCTAGTTCCATGTTCGGGGACAACATCTTTAGTTCATTCGGAGGAGACGGTAGACCAATGAGCTCAGGTACAAGAAAGGCTCCACCCATTGAACAGACATTGGCTTGCAGCTTAGAAGAGCTATACAAAGGATCCACGAGGAAAATGAAAATTTCTCGAGAGATAGCTGATGCCAGTAGGTACGTTGCTCTTGTCTATTACTTCACCTACTATTCAGCATGTCATGTTATGTCGTTTATATTTTGTCTTGTTTGCTTTTTACCGATTTCGAACATCATATAAAAATTATGAAATGCAGTGAGCCTTCGCGCCAGCGATTGAGCAAGGCAACTTGCCAGTATGTATAAATGTGACTGTGTAATTAGTTCTTCGCATTTACCCAAAATAGTTTTCATTCCTTTCTCGTTGGTTTCTGAATTGTTACATTTCTCTTTGAGCAGGAAGACCTTACCAGTGCAAGAGATTCTGACCATTGATATTAAACCTGGCTGGAAGAAAGGAACAAAGATCACATTCCCAGAGAAAGGAAACGAACAACCAAATGTCATTCCTTCAGATTTAGTATTCATAATAGACGAGAATCCACACAGCGTGTTCACTAGAGATGGCAATGATCTTGTCACGACGCAGAAAATATCGCTTGCAGAAGCATTAACAGGATACACTGTTCACATAACAACATTGGACGGTAGGAACTTGACTCTACCTATTAACAATGTGATTCATCCAAGTTATGAAGAGGTGGTGCCTCGTGAAGGAATGCCTATTCCTAAAGAACCCACGAAAAAGGGCAATCTGAGGATCAAGTTCAACATAAAGTTTCCGTCTAGGTTGACGGCTGAACAGAAATCTGGAATTAAGAAACTACTTTCGCCTTAGTTTGCCAATTTCTATTTAGAGTTCTGTGTTTGTTTTGATGTACTGTTGTTATCTTCTGTGACTACTAGTTGTTGCACCTATAGAGTCGGATTATGCATTGTATACAAGAGTATGAAAACCAAGGAATTTATCTTGTGATCAGGGCAATATAATAAATACTACACGTAATTTGGGAAAGTTCAAGTCTGATGATTGGCTTATTAGGCAGTTCAAGAAATATTTTTACCCCTCCCGGAGTTCAAAAGAGAAGCAGAGTACAATTTGTAGTGTTTAACCAGTAAAATTGGGATTATACATAATATGGTCCCTCTTGTTGCACTCATTCTCGATTTAGCTTTTATTGTTTACACTGATCCGATTAGTCTCTTTAGTTTTCTAATTTTTCTCAAATTAGTCCAAAACGTTAGGGACTTAATCTGAAATTGACGTGACATTAAATACTGAATCGGGTCACTTGAAATAATTGGATCTTATTCTTTAAATTTCAAATTATTATAATAATTAATATGTATATTTTATTTCTAATTTTAACAATTTTTTATAATTATTTTATTTAAATAATAATATAATATCTTAAATTTTACGTAAAATAAAAATTCTCAAGATAAATTAATTAATTATAAAAAATGTCGTCAATCTATTATTTAATTTATCAAAAAATTTATTTAATTTATAAAAAAAAATATTTTTTCATAAATTGATGACACATATCTAAATATAATTTAATGAAATTAAAAAAAAATATCTTATTTAACAAGTAACTAGCTATCAAAAATATATTTTGTATATTAATATATTATTGATTTTATTTTGAGTGAAAAAATGATTTTTATGTGAAATTTAATTAATTATCTCATTATTTAAATAAAATAATTTTGTAAAAAATTGTCAAAATTAAAAATAAAATATCCATATTAATTACTATAATAATTTAAAATTTAAAAAATTAGTTACTCAATCTTTTTAAGTGACCCGATTCAGTCCCTAATGTTTGCGTCACTTTCCGATTCAGTCCCTGAAGTTTTAAGTGGCCCGATTCAGTCCCTCTCCGTTTATTTTAACGGTGTATTTAACGTTTATGACTGATTTATGACATTGAAAAACTAAATGGACTAAATCGGATTAGTGTAAACAATAGTGTCTAAATCAAGAATGACTGCAAACAAGAGAGATCATATCATGTATTATCCCAGTAAAATTTAAAGATTCCGACAAAAGAATGGGGTCTTACCCCAAAATTGTTTTTCAATTATAATGGATTCAAACTATAATATTCTAAAATCATCAAAATTTATGTAATATACATTAGCCCCGTATTAACTAAGCAAGTCTGCAGTAAATAATTCACCTCGTTGCGGCCAAGTGACGGATGCTCAACCTATTGACTGTTCAACACCCACATTCTCTCGAATTATGCAGCCATTGGTTTGTGCTAGTTACGTCTGCCGCTACGATACATCAGATTCCTCACCTCTCATAGGGCCATGAAACTTGTGTAACTATACAGGTTTACCGATCAAGAAATTCATCGGGAGTTCAAGACCAAAAAATGGAACATCGGGTTTATCTTGCCCGACCACCCAAGTTAAAGTCTACAAAAGAGAACCGTAAAAAACTGCAGGAACCCTGGAACTACTCCAATTAATCAGAAGTTCAAACCTTGGAATATTGGATCTCCATTATATTGTGACCTCAGTCACTGTAATCTCCCGATACTGCAGACTCTGATTCCTCATCCCTGTTTCCATCTCCATCTCTGTCCGAATCATCATTGAGTTCCATATTTTCACCATCCTCTTCATAATAATCGTTTTCATTTTCAACTTCATCGGCTTCTTCTTCGCTCATTTCCATCATTTCATTACTTCTGTTAGGAGTAGCGTCATAAGGTGATGTTCCCCACTTTGCCATCTCATACAGGTTTTCGTTGGAATCATCATCAGAATCACCTCCTTCAATGTCGTTACTGTTGTCATCATTTCCAGCTACGTCGTTTTCATTGCTGAAATTAACCAACTCCTCTTTTCCAGAATTTCTAGGTTTCTCCGCCTTATCCTTAAAGGTGCTCTCATTGTCTAAGCAATCCTGCAGAATCTCTGCAACAGCCTTCTTCTCTGTTCTCCGCCGTCTGATTGTCCTTGGACCACGCCCATGCCTCTGTCCATTAGTTCTTGTTCCCTGCTGAATAAGAATTTGAGTCAATGTCTCACCTTGTTTCAATCGCTGCCTGCTAGAGTGGGATGTTGGACGTGCGACTCTTTGTGACTTCTTCCGTTGGCGACCACCCCCACGTGTTCGCACATTCCTGTATCCAAAGCTGCTTGGAGTGTCATGAAGATTATCACGGCTATCCTCCTTTACAAGTCCATATTTATCGAATTGCAGCATTTCAACCCGTTTGATATCATTCGAGTAAGCATGCCTTAAAGCCGACTTCTGAATGCAGGAGAAAACAAGTTAATGAGCATGAATTCTGAAAAATAGTCGAAAAGACAAGAATTCTTAGTTTTGTTTACCAATTAAGATGTACAGAAAAAGGATGGGTAAGTAATTGGTAGAACCCGAAAATCTTACATTAGGAACCACAAGCTCCGCATATTGAGGTAAAATGGTGACCCCCTCGCTGCATATTTTGTGTATGCAGCAAGATATTCCTAGTGAATCGTGGCCTGTTTCTTTAAGGTTGCATTCCGATTTGAGATCACTAAAATGGCGACCCCCAAAGCATGTTTTGTGCACGCGGTAAATTATTCCTAGTGAATACATGGCCTGTCCTATAATCGTGTGGGTTGCCCTCCAATGGAGGGGAAATAATTGGATAGAGGGGTATGATTTGAGAATAATTTCAAGCTCGGACTTCAACTAAAATCATTATTGAGTATATTAGTAATCAATAGGTCCATTCAATATAATTATAAATACAAGAGTTTAAACCGAATGAAAGGTTTTGAAATTCCTTTAAATTATACCTAAAATAAATTTCCCTCGATCATTACAAAGACAATCTTAGAATTTAAAAGAACAAGTTGTTTTTATAATATTTCAATTTCTCATCTTTCCAAATTACGCGTCTATCCGCACATCCTACATTTATCAATTTGCATTAGATTTTCAGTGAGGTTACAATAACAGTAAAGGCCAATGTTAAAAATAAATAAAAAAATGCACATCTAAGAAACAAGTCCATGGCGTCAAACTCATGGGAGAGAGAGAGAGAGAGAGAGAGAGAGAGAGAGAGAGAGAGAGGAGACTCAACTGTAAGAGGTTCTACTTTCTTTTCCTCATGAGACTCGGTCTTCTGATTTGGAGTGTAGAAGACAGATGCATCCAACTCCAAAAGCCTCAGAGCCACAGCAGCAGTTGTTTCTGGTATCCAAGGAAGTGGAGGAACAGACCCAGGATAGGCAAAGTCATATGTAGCACTGGTTGATGAGGCGCAGTAGCACAATAATTCTTCTGTTGTCTCGAATTCTGTTGATAGGTAGTCACGCTTTATGGCACCCTCAAATTGAGTCAGGAGCTGAAACAAATTTTGAAACACAGTAAATCTCCATCTGACATTCTCTACTTGATTGTAATTAGAATAAAACAGATGACAGTACAGATTGCCTGCTTGATATGGCATAATATGAAACAAAATGAGGCGTGCGTTCGTCAAGAAAAACACGCCAGTTTAGTAATGATTGGAAACCTGTAGAATATCCTTCGGAGATGAAGCATTCTGCAGCTTTAAGCCCCAAGAATTCCTACATTCTTCAGTCCAAGAAGAATGAAGACCCTCGGAGGGAATGCATGCCTGCAGGAGAATGGGAGTAATCAGTAAAGCTGCTAGGCAAGTCAAGCAAAAGAAAACCCACGTGAAATAATGTGATACCTCAAGCAAAGTTAGAATGGCTTTGAGCAATCTGATTATCGGTGAAGGTGAGTTCGAAATGCCTATACTGGTCCTATCTATTAAATCATTTTCATTGTCAAACAGCTCAATGAAATTTCCCCTGTCGTCAACATGGCGACGCATCCAATGACAATGAGGGCAGAAGTCGGTTTTGGTTGCGTACGTGTCGAGGCACACATCACAAGTTCCCAGAAGAGGCAAGCGCCTTATTTTTCCATACCTCTGGGCATGTAAAATTGAAGGATTGAAGCATTCTTTCCATATCCAAATCTGCAGATCTTCATAACTCTTCAATAGGTTCTTTTCTTTTGACTCATTCTTCCCAGTACCTATTTTGAAGGAAGTTGATGGTTCCCATAAATCAGATCGAGTATTACAAAACTCACTCCTAGGACTCTCAATACTTGCACTGCCTGCACTAGATATAACTTCAAAAGCTACATCCCCGCCCTCGTTTCTACTCTGGTTCATAATATTAAGGAACTGCTGATTCTTCCGAACACATTCCTTGAAGTAGACCTCAATCTTTTGCAACATAATATGCAAATGAGATTCTCTAGTCCCCCGAATATCCAAAGATTTCAAAAGAGCATCAAATGCCTACACAAATTATTAACGAACTGCTATTAAAAGCATATTAACATAAAATTAAAAACAATATAAAAAAAAGCTGTGCAACCCTTTAAAAAAACAGGAACATGGAGAAACTCATAGCAAAAAAATTTGTGAATTTACGAACCTCCTCGGAATCAATAAGTCTCCAATAGCCAGTAGGTGATTCAAAAAAGATTCGGCCCCAACCAGGATCTAGGCTAGAAGCTGAAGCAACAAACTGCCAATAGCGATTTCTCCTTCTATCTTGACCAAGAGGCAAAGACCTGTAAACACACATTTCTTCGGCTCTATGACCTATATAAGACTTTAGCTGCAAAAACGACCTTTCTGATGTACATCCATTCTGCTGAAGAGGGGATACAAACTGAACCACAGCTGTATCCTGGGACACATTATCAATGGAATTATGAGCATCCCCGGCCACAATAGAAGCCACGTCCTTTTCTAAAGTGTCTGCTTGTGGATCACAAATAATCTCCTCCCTCATTCGCCTTTTATCTACTTGTGCTTCAGCCAACATTTGCTTCTTAAGAGCATTTGCCGCATCCATCCGATCCTGCAACAAATTTTTTTTGTGTGAGAAACAAGGGGGAAACTAGAATTCAATTTCCCATTTCAACCTAGAATATCTTCATAAGCCAGACCTCAAGAATTACACGAATTGAATTTCCTTCATTTGCAACACCAATTAACGCCACAAGGCAATTGAGCCGCTCTTCAACAGATAGATCGGAATATTCTCCTTCGGTCACCCCTTGGACCCAGGGCTCGCCTGATCCGCTTTCATCAATCTCAACACCTTGATCAAGACCGACTGTTCAACCATAAACAAAGTTATTGATCATAAGCACTAGTACATGCAATTCTATCATCTGACCCAAAGAAAGGACTAACAAATTGTAGTACCGGACAAAGGAAATATGTGATATTCTACCAATACTACAAATTCTAACATGAAGATCGGTGTCATTGGTGAACTTGTTTTTACCGTTCTTAGGGAAGGATCCAAAATTGTTGCATTCACCATTTTCATTTCCATCAAATGGAGTAGCTACAGTATCAACTTCTGCACCCTCGGCAACATCACTTTCCGAATCATCATCTCTTTCTTCTTCATCAACATTTTGACCAGATAGAATACCATGTGCATATTTCTGTATCTTCTCCTTGGCAGCAGCAATTATTGATTCAGCATCAGCCGGATCCTTTCTAAATGCAGGCCGCACACAATATGTTGACGGAGCAATTCTTTCAAAAAGTATAGGATCCCTTGATAAGGCAACAGATATAGAGGCCTCAGGAGTCTTGCTTGTTGTCAGGTCGCGAAGCCCAGATTTCTACAACAGATACAAAATTAGATAAAAGGGAAGATAAAAATAGCATGCAAACAATGCTAGCTATTACTTACCTGAATCTTCTCTGCAAGATCAATAACATTTAAGCCTTTACCTCCTTCAAGAGCAAGAACATGGTAAGCAGCAAACTTAACAGTTCCCGGAGTTAATCGGTGCCTTGATTTGCGTTGAAGGGTGATTCCTTTTTCTTGCATAATTGCAATGGCATTCTCCGCTGCTGAACCATTTCTCAGAGTGGATACTATGTCTTCACAACTTTTACTCTGAGGATAATAAGTGTTATCATGGTGACATTTACACATTCAACAGTATGCTACCCACGGTGGTGCAGATGTAATGAAGGGGTTTTATGAGAAAAAGGGTCAAGTTCTGGACTGAGAACATTTTGTGCAAACAAGATGAATGCTTGAACTGTATCAATATAGAGAATTTTAATGCAGATGTCTAATCCTACAAAAAAATATCAGATAGTGGAGTCACATCATAATATAAAATAATAAAATGTACGTTGGATTAGAATTTAGAATATTTACAATAATAAGGTATTTTGGGAATTGAAGGAAGTTGATGAAAACATAATAATTATGTTCGGAAATGTGAAGATGAGTTGAAAATATATTTTAAGGAAAGAAAATGAACACGAGAATATAATCTTTGGCTTTATGTCTGGCAATGGAAACACAACAAGGGGCCATAATTTATAGAACTCTTGAGGGAAAAATTGTAGCAAATCAATTACATATCACACATTCAAATATTGACTATGACTGCAGGTTGAATATAATTGTGCTCCCGTGGAATGTAGCGAGCTCACAAAGGGGAAAAGAGCTACCTCTTTCACATCATTTCCAGAAACACGATCAGTGATTTTTTTCTTCAGCTGGGGCCCAAATCCAGCAGAGAGTGCAAATTGCCGCAATATTTCGTGCCATGTCAACGGATTTAGGTGCTTCTGCCAGTTACGTATGTCAAACCCCCACAAATATGCCTGTGGAGATAATTAGATCCATTGGATTAAAAACAAAAAAGAGAGAAAGTTGCCTACATAGTGAAATTAGAAAACTAAGGCATTGGATGGAACAATTACCCCCTTCACAACACGAGGATGTCCACCTTCAGGATTAACAGCACTGTACTGATTTGTACCAGGTCCACCAGATGGAGTTCTCACTACATCTTCAATATCTTTTACAATGAGTTTTGAGAAGAGCAATGTGTATCTCAGTAAGCCAGTCTTGAATCCTGAGAAAAGAAGGAAACATAAATAATTGAGCCTGGACCACCACACAGAAGAGTGAGTGAGTTGAGTGAGTGAGTGAGTGAGTGAGTGAGACAGACTGAAAGAACACAGGGGAGGGTTGCACCCAAATCACGAGGAGATAAAGGAAAAAATGGTGCTCACACTTGTCTGCACACAGGAAATACACAATCTATGGACCATTATTAAATGAAAAAAAAAAATTAAAAAATTAAAAAGACAGGTGAACTGGAGATCAGAAAGAAGTCAAAGTCACCCAGAACACTCACGTGGTCATGGAAAGCCTGCAAGAATTCATCAAGGGTGAAAGGCCAAAGTCCTAGAACGTCAGCAAATGTAACGAAGAATTTCCACACCTGCAGCAGCAATATCATTTCAGAATTTGGAAGCAGATAAATTCCAGGAACGAATAGATATTCCGTATTCTTAAAGAGAAGAGGATACAACAGTATTAACTACACGTACCATCAGGAGGTTTCCAACATTTTCTTCTGAGTTAACCCAAGGCTCAGTAGCAAAAGGCAGTCTCAATCGCACAGAATTAGGAGGGAACTCACACATGTTCTCTGAATCACATAAAATTTTAAAAACCAAAGGTAACAAAATTTGAGAAACTAAACAAGCAAAACAGCAAGAAAAAGTCAATTTAGGAAATATAGCTGAAATGAATACTTAAAATAAAGGACCTATTGGAAGTTTTGTACAAATACAATTTCCTAAAGCAGCTAAAAGCCAAATACAATTTCCTAAAGCAGCTAAAAGCCAGAAACCTGTTACAATTATTTAATCTAAAATGCAGATAGAAGTCAGCATGGAATTAAATAAGTTAAATAACCATTTCTGGTCCCTGTGATATGACTGACCAGCTCATTAGTCTTCAGAAAGTGACAACACACAACAAATGTTTGATTTGTCTTATACAACATTCTATCAGTCCAGTAGTGACCCAATAACATAGAAAACTCACTGGTTATTCCAAGTTGAGTTGAGATATAAAGACAAGAAATGCTAATTCTGTTAAAATATGGAAAATTTAAAAAAAACAAGGAAAAAAAATCCTTCAATCCCAATCCTTTCAGAACTCACAAAGCAAAAAAAAAAGAGCGAAGTGGTTCTCAAAAACACTTACTAAGATCATTATTTAAAGGATAGTATCTCACAGTCAAGGCAAGCAACCACCACCTCGGAATGATTCAAGGTTTTGCAAAGTGCCATAATCAAGAGAAACAATTGAAGGTAGCCCTTTGCTAGAAGCAGCCAGTTCCATAAGTTCCAGCCGTTCATCCTCTATTAACTCCATGGATTCTTTAGCCATTCTGCGTGCTGCTGCTCTCTCCACTGCAGCTCTCTGTCTCGCTGCTTCCTTCTCCTTGCGGTGCTCTTCTTTTTGTTTACTCCGCTCCAACTGGTGACACAAAAAGAACAACAGAACGTATGTTGAATAACAAAACCAAATCAGGATAATATTAAGTAAATAGGACGACACAAACAAAGCAATATATAGGTAAACAATACCCGTAAACGTTCCTTCTGCAGAAATTTCTCCCTCCGTTCCATTTCACGCCTTTCTTCACGCTGGAATTTCTCCTCTTGCCGCTGCTGTTCTCGAATCATCCGCAGCTCTC